>PITA01002392.1:135708-156805 GCA_004023965.1 Spilogale gracilis | reverse complement strand
ATAGGCCTTTGTTCCAGAGCTGCCTCCCTCCCCAGCAGAAGCCCTCAGGCTGGAGCCTTGGCAGCTGGAAGTCACTCCTGTGCGGGGAAGGCTCTACTGGAATCTATGAGGGACCTGGCAGACCCTCATTTCCTCCTGTTGAGCTTCTCTCAGGGCTCTTAACTTGCTCCTGGCTACACACTCTGTTTTCTCATCTCTCCTTTCCTTGAATGGATGGGTCGTCCTTTTTTTTTTTCTTCCTACAATTATGCTTCTTAGTTCTATTTTTAAGTATTCATTCAACATTTATTTGGTGCCTACTGTATATGAATATAGAGGCAGTGAATAAAATATACAAATATTGAGCTGAAACTGACATGTAGTGGGGGAAGCTGACAGCAAGATAGAGAATGAAATAGAAAGCATGTCAGTAAACAAACAAACAGAAAACCCCAGAAAAACGAAAGAATGTCATTGATAAGTAGAAACATGTGATAGGGAAGGAGGTGGATGTGCATTGCCACAGAGGGGGTGAGATGGTATTTTGGATGGGGTGGTCTGGGAAGCCTCCTGAGCAAGGGATATTGGAGATAATGCCTGAGGTAAAAATTTCCCTTCATCTCTTATCGCCTTTGCTTAACTCTGAGTTGGAGCAATCCACTGCGGGATTGAGGGGTAGGTTTTGGAGTTGGATGCACTTGGGTTCGGATCTCAGCTTTGCAGCTTGCTAGCTAGCCCCTTGGTGCTGAACTCCTGAGCCTGTTTTCCACCCGTAAAATGGGGTTAGTCATCATACCTGCTACTTACGGTATTTTGTGGGAATGAACAATGAGAATGTGTGTTAAATGCTCAGCAAAGCCTGTAGAGGTGTTCAGTAAATGATAGTCATATTATTTCTCCAACCAAATTGTGTGTGTGTGGGGTTAGTCCAAGATATTTCATGCCATTGCTAAGGACTCTGGATAAAGGCTTTGCATTTCAAGTATTGGGCAGGGGTGAGGAATTGGGAGGGAGATAAAAACAGAAACCCTAGTTAGTGCCAGCTTTCCAGTTATTGAGACTTTTTCTACCTTATCCTAGATTTCCAGTGGTTGGGCTGAGGATGCCCGGCTCCCAGGTGTGTGCTGCTTTTCCCAGGACAGTGTGAACTAGGGGCAGCCCCGGCCTTCCCTTGTTCTGGAATTCCCCCTGCTTCTAACCAATCCTGATGAATCACACCAAGGTCCCTGGCCTCTCCATGCAGCCTCACAGCTGGGAAGGCTATCTGCCCCTCTCCCAGCCTCCTGTAGTAAGTTATGTTCAGAGAGGGAGGGAAGGGCTGAGCAGACTGCATAGGTGGCAAGAGGATTCTGATGAAGCCTTATCTCAGGTCCTGCCTGAATTCTTAACTGCACAAGTTCGCGCTCTGTCCACCCAGCCAGTCTGTGGAGTCTCTCTCAGCTGGAACCACAGCCCTCAAAGGGAGGGGCCAGCTCTAGGACTATAGTCAAAGCTGTGGTGAGCGGTTTCCTGGGGGCCCTGCCCTGGCTCAGGAAGCAGGGATGGGCTGTGGAGGGTGAGGCCAGGGGAAGTGGTCATCAGCTAGACCACACCCCCTAATGGCCCGTGGTGAAGGAACTTTCTGGGCCTGCCAATTGGTGCCTAGAGACTGTGTAAAGCTAGTTATAATCTGGCTTAGAGGAAGTTGCAAAGATGGCCCTGAACAGCCCCAGGCATTTTTGTTTTGGGGTGACCGTAGTCAGAGGAGGAGGAAAACTGGCCAGGGTCCACTGCCCTGTGATCAGAAGGGGGTGTACCGGGAGATACTTGGCAGCCCCCCTGGGAGGTAGCTGTCTGGAATGATGGTCTTGTTAACTGGGCCTCTGCTCTGTGCTCCTTATTTTGATTTGAAGCTCTCTGAGGGTAGGAACTGTGCTGGCTTCTTCTTTGTTCCTGTATAGCACAGAGAACAGTACAAAGTGTAATCAGCAGGGATGTGAGCCGCTTGTGCTGAGGTCCTGGTTGAGAGTAATCTGGGCTTGGTGGTTTTACTGACTCCAGCTTTTGTTCCTTGGGCGTTGGGGGAAGAAGGCAGTGGTGGAGGTTACATCCCTCCGGGTGGGCTGTGCCCATCTGGGAACGCAGGCAAGGGGAGAGCCACGCTTTTTACCGTTCTCTTGCTGGCCTTTGGGGAGGGATAACTGGTTGAAGCTCAGGGAATGCATTTGTAAGGACTTTTTTTTTTTTTTTTAAAGGTTTTATTTATTTATTTGACAAAGAGAAACACAGCTAGAGAGGAAACACAAGCAGGGGGAGTGAGAGAGGGAGAAGCAGGCTTCCTGCTGCGCAGGGAGCCCCAATGGCAGGGCTCGATCCGGGGACTCCAGGATCATGACCTGAGCTTAAGGCAGATGCTCAATGACTGAGCCACCCAGGCGCCTCTGGAAGGACTCTTAAACTCTGTTTCCTGCTGAGTAGATTGTGGGGCTGGACGCAGGACCTGCACAAAGGCTCTAATGGGCTTGGTGGTGGCCATCCATGCAGCTTTTTGGAAAACCCAGTTTGAGAGTCCTCGAAGTTGATGATTATTGTTGGGGTATGGCTTAGAATGCAGGGAGAGATGCAAGAAGAGTGAGGTTTAGCTCTTATTGTGGTAAAAGGATCTCAAGAGGAGAGATGGGTTCTACAGGTCCTAGAAACTCTTAAAAACATCTATCCTCTACTCTCCAGGCTGCAGGACTGTGTGTGTAGGTGTGTGTTTCTGTATGTACATTGGAGGTTCTTGAGCAATAGTTGGTAAGTGTTGACAGGAAAAGGGAACCAGTGTTTATGTGGCCTGTTTCTGTCCTGCACATTGCTACATCCTCAGTGCTCGCTGCATAGTAGGATTCCAATAAATATTTTTTAAAGATTTTGTTTATTTATTAGAGAGAGCACATGCGTAGGGGGAGAGGGGAAGGAGAGGGAGAAGCAGACTCTTCGCTGAGCAGGGAGCCCAACATGGGACTTGATTCCAGGACCCCAGGATCATTCCCGGAGCCAAAGGCAGGTGCTTAACCGACTGAGCCACCCAGGCACCCCTCCAGTAAATATGTTAAGTGAAATCCTACTGTGTGGTGAAACCTTAGGAATTCAAGAAATCTTCAAACTCTTTTTTTTTTTTTTAATATTTTATTTATTTGACAGAGAGAAACACAGCCAGAGAAGGAACACAAGCAGGGGGAGTGAGAGAGGGAGAAGCAGGCTTCCTGCCGAGCAGGGAGCCCAATGTCGGGCTCGATCCTGGGTCTCCAGGATCATGACCTGAGCCGAAGGCAGTCGCTTAACCAACTGAGCCACCCAGGCGCCCCGAAATCTTCAAACTTTTGACAAATGTTCTATTCCTGTGGAAAGAAGCCTAGAGTAGTTGGGAAAGTTAGCCTGTGGCTGGCTGCCGTGGTGGAGGCCTGGCAAGCAGCTCTGCTGAGGTCTCTGGGGCCGTCCCGCCAGGCGCGCTGCGGGCTCTGCCCCCTGCAGACGGGAGCGTGTGCTTATAGTTTTGAGTGTGATTTGCCCTATACAAGGTCCTGTAATATGCCAGAGGCAGTGGCGGGGGTCACCTCTTTTATGCTCTTCAGGTCCTGTATGCCCTGCAGCCTCCCTGACCTGCATCTAGCCAGCAAGCCTCAGATCTGCCAGGACTCAAGTTCCTACAGTATTCTTCACCCCAGCTCCCTCAGACTCTTGTTTACTTTTATATGTGCTTGAAGCCATCCTCTGAGCTGGCAAATGAAAGAAAGCAGCAAAGGAAATACAATGAAGAGGTGAGCACAGAGAGGAAAAACGACCCCTGAGTTGCTGAGAGTCAGCAGTAAGAGTGGACAGAGGTCAGAATAGCAGGAAGAGCCGGCGCTGGTGGAAGCTGGGGTCTCTCATTTAGGAGGAATAGCCCGGCACACCTGGGCCCTTGGGGGGGAATCATCATTTTGATAATTGATGCTTTGCTGTAATTGTGACCTTGAGTCATCCAGAAAAGGTTAAATTATGCTCCCTTGACTGTTGAGGAAGGCATGCAAGGAAGCGCTTACTGTATTTTTAAAAGATTCCCAACCAGATTGATGAGAAGTTTTAAAAATGCTGATACTCAAGTGCTAATATCACTGTTCCTCTCAAGGCAAAATAAGTGGTGTTACCCCAGTCACAGATAAGGAAGTGTAGTCCACATGAGGTTGGAAATTGGTCCAGGATCCCTCGCTAAGACTTGGCAGGAATGAGATTTGAACTTTTTCTTTTTTGGGGTGGTGGTTTTGGTGCAAAAAGGTGATTTTATTAAAGCACGGGGACAGGACCCGTGGCCAGGAAGAGCTGCTGCCGAGATTTGAACTTTGAATGATCCCGGGGCACAGGCACTCAGCTTTACTGAAGACTGTTTCAAAACTCTCAAAAATGTGGCTTTTTGGACAGCCTTCTCCACGGGGAGTCCAGCCAGTGCAGTCGTAGTGTGTTGTGGTGCAGCAGAGAGGGCCACCCTAGCTCGGTTCCACCCAGGTAAATTGCCAGCTATCTAGCAGGGCACTGCCTTCGTGGAAATGGGAATGCTTTCCGTCCATTTACATTTTCAGCATCTCCCTGGGTGCCAGGCCAGAAAACAACAGTGGGGAGTTGCAGCTCCAGACATCCCAGCCTCTTTCCATCAGGAGCTTTGTTCCTTTGTTTTGGTTCTGGATGCTGCTGAAAGGCGCTCCGGTGTGCAGTCTTGGTGCTGGTTGTCCCGGTCAGTCTCGGGGACCCTGGGGCCCAGCCCTGCCCAGGAGCCCCAACCTGACTCCCTGTTCTCACTACCCAGACCTGGCAAACGGTGATGGTATCGTATTTGCCTCATTTATTTATTATAGAGCTAGAATGTTACCCATGCAGTGGAAACTTCCTTTTTCTTGGGGAAACCTTTCTGTTCCCTCCCTCCTCAGAAGTAACATTCTCCTAAATAGGATGTTTATTATACCTTTGCCTGTTTTGATACTCTTTGCTGTTGTCTGTAAGTCGTATATGGTGTCATGTTGTTTTTATTTTAACATAAATAGCATCATGTTCAGTGTGGTTTTCTTGAACTTGGATTTTTTTTATTCAACATTATTATCTATATCCATGTTGATGTATTTAAATCTCATTTACTCATTTAACTGTTGTGTGGTATGTATTGTATAATTTTGTCACAGTTCCCTTACTGATGGACATTTAGGTCATTACCATTTTTTCACCACTGGAAATAATACCATGTTGAACATTTGGGCACCAGTCTTTTCTGCCTTGTGTGTCAGCAATAAGTTGTGCTTTTCTTTTCTTTTTTCTTTTCTTCTCTTTTCTTCTCTTTCTTTCTTTTTTTCTTTTCTTTTTTTTTTTTTTAAAGATTTATTTATTTGACACAGAGAAACACAGCCAGAGAGGGAACACAAGCAAGGGGAGTGAGAGAGGGAGAAACAGGCTTCCCACAGAGCAGGGAGTCCAACTTGACTCTGGGATCAGACGCTTAACAACTGAGCTACCCAGGTGCCCCAAGTTGTGCTTTTCAAGACTCTGTGAAACAGTGTCCCTGAAAGGTTTGTAACTAAGTTACATTCTTACCAGAAGTATGGGAATTCCTATGTAACTAACTTTTGGACTGTGCCTTTAAATGGTATTTAAAAATTATTTTAAACAAGGGTTTTTAAAATTAACACTTTGATCATAGGTAAGGATGAGAACTTAATCTTGTTTTTCGGCCAATCATGTTATTCCGTCTTTGCCCTTTACGTTAAAATTTTTGTTTTGTTTTTAATCGGATAATACGTCTACATGATTCAAACTCCAAAAGAGAACAGAGTGAAAAGTTTCCCACATGTGCCCTGCAGCCCCACAGGCCCCCTGCCCACACATGCTATAGGTGCTGGTGTACTTTTCCAGAGTTTCAGTTGCCATTGCCTTGGGGTGCCTGGGTGGCTCAGTCCATTAAGTGTCTGACCTGATTCTGGCTCAGGTCGTGATCTCAGGGTTGGTAGGATTGGCCTGCATTTGGCCATGTGGCCAGTGGGGAGTCGGCTTGAGATTCCCTCTCTCCCTCTCCCACTCCCTGCTCTTGGGCTCTTGTGTCTGTGCGTGCTCCTGCAGGTGCGCACTTTCTCTCTCAGATTAAAAGGAAAAAAAAATGTAATTGCTATTGCCTTTTTCTTTTTGATTTATACTAGTTAAAATATGTATGTTAAGTAACTGATCTTTGGTAGGTTATATTCATTACAGAGCACTGTGGATTATCATAATTATTAGGAAATGTCATATTTTTCATAAGGAAGTTTTAATTTTAATGTCAGATTTACTGATCTTTTGTTTGTACTTTCTGTCTCTTCAAGGAATCTTTTCCTTCTCTGATTTTATAAATATAATAAAATATTTTCTTTTAAACTTAAGTTTTGCTTCCCCATGTGTACATTTTAAATTCACCTGGAATGTATTTTCTTTATATGAAACTG
Organism: Spilogale gracilis; assembly: GCA_004023965.1. Taxonomy (NCBI): domain Eukaryota; kingdom Metazoa; phylum Chordata; class Mammalia; order Carnivora; family Mephitidae; genus Spilogale; species Spilogale gracilis. Next base: position 150,365 of record PITA01002392.1, on the reverse strand, counting down.
GATCTCAACTCTGAGTCCACATTAAAGCCTTACGAGGAGCTTTAAAAAAGAAAGTACTGATGTCTGAATCTCACCTCCAGTCAGTCCAATAAAATAGAAATTATCTTGTGGTGGGGCCCAGGCATGGTTATGAAATGCTCCAGGTGACTTTTATGTCCAGCCATAGTGGAGAACTCAACCTTGTAAGGTCAAACTGATTTATTTTTTTTTCCAGAGGAGTAGCGAAATTTTCTAGGACCAGTTATTGAATAGTCTGTACTTTTCCCACTGACTTTTCAGATTTGATTGACTGATTTGTAACCTTGAGATTTATTTCATATATCTTAAAATTCATCCACGTAAAGTGTTTAGTGGTTTTTAGTATATTCACAGAGTCCTGCAGCCATTACCACAGACGAATCCTAAAACATTTTAATCCTTCCCAAGGAAACCCTATACCCATTAGCTGTCATTTCCCGTTCTTCCCATCCCCCACCACCATGCAACCACAAATCTACTTTCTCTATGAATTTTCCTCTTCTTGATATTTCACATAAATGAGTTCATCAATATGTAGTTTATTGTGACTTCTTTCACTTATCGTGGGGTTTTCAAGAGTCATGCATGTTGTGGAGTGTAATCAGACCTTCATTTTTCTTTTTACTGCCAAGTAATCCATCATATGGATAAATTGCATTTTGTTTATCTTTTCATCAGTTGATGGGCATTTGAGCTGTTTCCACATTTTGGCGATTACGAATAACGCTGCTATGGACAGTTATGTCCAGCTTTTTGTATGGACATTTTTTTTTTCTTTTTAAGATTTTATTTATTTGACAGAGAGAAACACAGCCAGAGAGGGAACACAAGCAGGGGGAGTGAGAGAGGGAGAAGCAGGCTTCCTGCCAAGCAGGGAGCCCGATGTGGGACTCGATCCCGGGTCTCCGGGATCATGACCTGAGCCGAAGGCAGTCGCTTAACCAACTGAGCCACCCAGGCGCCCCTGTATGGACATTTTTTAAAGATTCTATTTATTTATTTGAGAGACTGAGCACAAGCAGGGGGAGCAGTAGAGGGAGAGGGAGAAGCAGACTCCCTGCTGAGCAAGGAGTGGGATGTGGGGCTTGGTCCCAGCACCCTGGAATCAGGACCTGAGGCGAAGGCAGAGACTTAACCGGCTGAGCCATCCAGGAGCGCCTTGTATGGACATTTTTTAGTTCTCTTAGGGCATATATTTAGGAGTACAATTGCCGGGCCCCATGGTAACTCTTGCTTTTTGAGGAACTGCTAAACTCTTTTTCCAAATAAGCTACACTATTTTACATTTTTAAAAAAGATTTTATTTATTTATTTGACAGAGAGGGAGATCACAAGTAGGCAGAAAGGCAGGCAGAGAGAGAGGAGGAAGCCTGCTCCCTGCTGAGCAGAGAGCCCGATGTGGGCCTCCATCCCAGGACCCTGAGACCATGACCTGAGCCGAAAGCAGAGGCTTTAACCCACTGAGCCACCCAGGTGCCAACTATTTTACATTCTTACCAGCAGTGTTTTTTAACATTGTTTTGATTTTAGCCATTCTAGTGGGTATGCGGTGGTATTAAGTATGGTTTTGATGGCATTTCCCTGAAGACTCAGAATGTTGGGAATATTTTCATGTGCTTATTGGCCACTTGTATATCTTCTTTAGAGAGATACCTATTCAAATCTTTGCCCATTTTTAAGTTGAGTTGTTTTATTGTTGTAAGGGTTCCTTAGATATTCTGGTTACAAGTCTTTTGTCAGATACATGATTTACAGCCATTTTCTCCCATTTTTGATTTGTCTTTTCACTTTTTTTTTTTTTTTTTTTTTTTTTTTTTTTTTTTTTTTTTTTTTTTTTTTTACTTTCTTGATAGTGCCTTTTGGAACACTAGTTTCTAATTTTGATATAGTCTAATTTATCTACTTGTTTTGGTGTGTGTGATTTTGATATTTAAGAAACCATTGCTCACCCAAATTCACCAAGATTTACTCCTAGTAAGTACTTACTCCTTACTCCTTGTAAGAGTTTTATAGTTTTAGGTCTCAGCTTTAGCCCCATGATAACATTTTGGCTTGGTTTTTGCATATGGTGTGAACTAGACGTCCACATTCATTCTTTTGCATGTGAATATCCAGTTGTCCTAGTACCATTTCTTGAGTCTGTTCTTTCCCTGTTGAATCATCTTGGTACCCTTGATGAGAATCAGTTGGTCGTGAATGTGAGGTTTTATTTCTGTACTCTCAATTCTGTTCTTTTAATCTAGATGTCTGCCTTTGTGCCAGCACGGCACGGTCTTAGGAAGTGTAGCTTCCTAGTTAGTTTTGAAATCAGGAACTGTGAGTCTTCCAACTTTGGTCTTTTGCAAGATTGTTTTGTTTATTCTGGGTCTCTTGCTTTGCCACAGGAATTTTAGGATCAGCTTGTCAGTTTCTGCAAAAAATCCAGCTGAATTTTTAACAGAGATGGTGTTGAGCTGGTAGATCAGTTTGGCGCATACTGCCAGTTTAACAATCTTTAGTGTTCTAGTGCCTGAGAACATGAGATGTCTTTCCATTGATTCAAATCTTCTTTAATTCTTTCAACAGTGTTTTGTGGTTTCCAGTATAGAAGTCTTACACTTCTCTTGTTAAAGAAATTCCAAAGTGTTTTATGCTTTTGCTGCTATTATAAATGGTATTGATCTGTTTCTTGATTTCATTTTTGGACTGTTCACTGTCAGTGTATAGGAATAAAAGTGATTTTTGCGTGTTGATCTTGTATCCTTACATGTTGCTGAACTCTTTCATTAAGACAAGTGCTTATAGTGGATTCCTTTTCTATATAAGGTTTTCTGTATATAAGGTTATGTCACCTGTGAATAGAGATAATTTTACTTCTTCCCTTTCTATCTGAATATCTTTTACTAAGTTTGTTTCTTGCTTAATTGCCCTGGCTAGAACTGTACAGTGTTGAATAGAAATGGAGTGAGGGGATATCCTTGCCTTGTTCCTGAACTTAGGGGAAAGGCATTCAATCTTTTTCCATTAAGTATGAAGTACCTAAAAAAAAAAAAAAAAAAAAGTACGTATAGGTTTTTTGTAGACGCTCATTATAAGGATGGGAATGTTCCCTTCTATTCCTAGTTTGTGGAAGTATTTTTATTATGGAAAGGCATTAGATTTTGTCAAATGTTTCTTTTGGGTCTTTATCTGAGATTATCAGGTGGTTTTGTACTTTATTAATATCTTGAATTCTGTCAGTTGATATTTGAATGTTATCCCAATCTTGTATTTCTAGGATAAATCCATATGGCCATAGTGTATACTCCTTTTTATGCATTACTGGTTTCTGTTTGGTGTTTTGCTGGGGATTTTTTGCGTCTTTATTATTAGGGATTTTAGGCTGTAGGTTTTTTTCTTGTGATATCTTGTCTGGTCTTGATAGAAGGTAACATGGCATCATGGAATAAGTTGGGAGGTGTATTTTTTTCTGTTTCCGCTTCTATTTTTGGAAGAGTTTGTAAAGATTTGGTATTAATTCCTTTAAGTATTTGTTAGAATTCACCAGGGGAGCCATCTAGTCCTGGGCTTTTCTTTTTGAGAAATTTATTTATTTATTCATTTTAAGATTTATTTGTTTATTTGAGAGAGTTTTTGAGTCAGTGGGAGAAGGGGCAGAAGGAGAGAATTTTCAGGCCGACTCCCTGCTGAGCATAGAGCTCTACAGACACTGGATCCACGACCCATGAGATCAAGACCTGAGCCGAAACCAAGAGTCAGATGCTCTGAGCCACCCAGGCACCCAGATTTTTCTTTTCTTTTAGCTCTTGGAGTACCAGTTTGTTCCAATTTTTTACTCCCTTGTGATGGCTTATTTTGTTACATGGTTAGTAATGTTTATACTCCGCTCCTCTTCAGTGATTGCAAAGAGTGAGATGCTTAAAAGTAAGGTGTTTTGGAAGTCTGCACTTACTGGTGATGTTGAGGTCTAGGACATGAAATTGGCTGAGGTGGAGTAGAGAAAAGGATTGTTGGAAGGCTCTTCCTCCAGAACTTTGTGTGTCTGCCTGCTTCTTAAAACAGGACTCTGCTCAGGAGTCACTTCCTCAGAGCCTTCCTGGGCCCTTGACCAGATAACATCTCCACCCCCCACTTTTTTTAAGATTTATTTTTTTGAGAGAGCAAGCCAGGGAGCACGCAGAGCAGGGGGAGTGTTAGAGGGAGAGAGATAAACAGTCCCTGCTGAGCAGGGAACAGGACTTAATCCTAGGACCCTGAGATCATGATCTGAGCTGAAGGTAGGTGCTTGTCCAACTGAGTCAAATAAAAAGATTTTATTTTTATTTATTTGAGAGAGCGAGCCCTACTCTTTTCCCTGCTTTATCTTCTTTATGACACTTAACACTATCCAGAAATATTTTAATCATTTGTCTTCCTTTTGTGTCCTTCCCTACTGGAAGGTAAGCTCCTGATAGCAGGGATTTGTCTTATGTATTGGTGTGTTCTCACGACTTGGCACATGGCTTATACTGCCAATAAATGTTAGTGGGTTTGAGTAATCCTGTTTGCAGAAGGAAGTCATCTCAGTCTTGATTCTGCAGCTTTCAGCTGGGGGGGGGTCTGACCAGGCAGCCAAGAAGAGGTGAACAGCTTGGCTCTCCACTCCCAGGCCTTTTTCTGGGCCTCCACTGGGGATGCCCTTTTCTCCCACAAGAGCTCAGAAAATACCATCTACCCCGTGTGCTGTATTTCGGCCTTTTTCTGGCATGTGTTTGCACAGATCCCAAATCAGCAGTAGGCATTTGAGTGTCAGAAGACAGGGAGGCAAAAGGATACAACAAGATCTGGTTGGTTCTCACCTGTGTTGTAAGGGGCTGTAATTGAGTTAAGAGAGTGCATTCACAGAAGACACTGTAGGGACTTGTTGGTCATGGAGCTGCTGTGCAGATGAGTATGCCTCATGGTGACACGGTGAAGAAAGGCAGCCTGTGCACTGGTCCGTGGGCCATCCTCAATGGGCATATAAGCCATTCTTTCTAGAAGTTCTAGAAGGGAGTTATAAATTCCCAGGTGACTCCATTTTGCTCTCTTTCTAAGGTTGCCCTGTAGCAGAGAACTTGTTCTGAGCAAAATGTTAGTTGTAAAATTTAAAGTGCCTGAGGGCACGTTGGTAGAGGGAGTGCTGTATGCATCTCTTAAGGCCCCCCCAGTGTGTTGAGGAATGGTGAACTCCAGGAAACCCTGGCTTTCCCTCCTCCCACCCTGTTGGGTCCTTGGGTGAGTGAGCACGTGGCTCTGGGCCATGCGGTTGTGAGGAGATTCCATAGTGACTGTGTTCAGCACAGTGCCGAGTGCGTCCTGAGGACATGCTAGTTGGCATTCCAGTCTGGCATTTGGGGAACCACTAGGACCTCAGTTTCCTGATCTGTAAAACAGCAATTATAATGCCCGCTGCCCACCTACCCCATCCCTGAGCTCCTGGCTCTTCTAAGAACAAGGGTTAATAGCCTCTGGCTTTGAGGGCCTGGGGTGGGGGAGGAGCCACATAAATGGAGTATTGTTGTGCTGATAAATGATCTGGCTTTGTTCAAGTATCTTCTGGGTTTGACTTCCTGCATTGAGTGTCCCCTTGTGTTTAATGGCTCAGGGGTTTGCTTGTCCTCAGTGGGGCAGTGCTACCTGCCCATGTGACAGGGTTCTCTCTCGGGGTGGGGGGGGGACCTGCTGAATCAGGGTGAGAAGCCTTATTTCCTTGTCAGGGGCCCCCCCAGGAACCAGGAATGAAAGAAATGCAGAAAGTATGACCCACACACAGAACTGGTTCTGAATAGGACATTTATGGAAGAGGTTTTGCAGGAGGCGGCGGGCACTTTAATTCCCGAGGCTGTTGGTGGCAGCTAGCTGCTTGCCCCAAGCCTGTTAACTGCTCAGCTGCCAGGCCGGGAGGGTGTGGCCCCTCTCGCCCCAGGCACCCTCCTGGTAATCCTCCCATGGGAGCCCTTTTGAGGAAAGTGGTAGGTATGACGCTGAGGCCAGGCCAGGGGGTACAAGGGGGCCTGATGGGGACTCTTAGCTCTGGGCCTCCAGGCCTTTCTAATCTCTGTGAAACCTGGCCAGCCACAGGTTTGGGGGCAAAAGGTAGGTTTCTCCCTTGGGGGTTCAGAAACTGAGGAACCCCATGGATATAGGAGATCTGTTATTTTTCCTTCTCTCTTGTCCTGGTTTCTTTTCTTTTCTTTTAAGATTTTATTTATCTATTTGACAGATCACAAATAGGCAGAGAGGCAGGCAGAGAAAGGGGGAAGCAGGCTCCTTGCTGAGCAAAGAACCCAGCATAGGACTTGATCCCAGGACCCTGAGACCATGCCCTGAGCTGAAGGCAGAGGCCTTAACCCACTGAGCCACCCAGGCGCCTCTGCCCTGCTTTCTTCTATTGGATTTGTCAGTTGTGGCTGGGTAAGAACGAGACAGTCCTGTGTTCCTTTTAGAGGAGACTGCAGACAGTTCTGCTGGGGGTTTCAGAGGCCCTTCTGACTTCTGAACATGTTGAGTTGGGTGGTTTAGAGAAGGGGCCGCTGTTGGAAGGACCCAGCACCAAAGCGCACACGTGCTGGGAAAAGCAGGAGTTAATCTCCTACATCTGCCTGAAGTTTCTTTTTCCCAGAATCCACAGAGGGTAGTTATTTTGGATAAGATCAAGTGGTGGCAGGTCAGCAAGTGAAAGGAAGTTCTCCCTGACCCTGTTTCATCCCAGATGGACTCTGCTGGGCAGGGGCTGTGCCCATCACTTCCGGAGCCCCGGGCCACAGGAGCAGGGAGGCTGGGGGGGTCAGGCTGCCGCCCGGACTTGGCTGGGTTTTTTACCTTGAAGCAAGGCCTCGCTTTTCCAGGAGCAGGAGTGTGCTGCCTGGGTGGTGCTGCTTCATACCATGCGCATGCCCGCACCCGAGAACCTGGGGTTTGACGACAGCAGCCCTTCCTGATCACGATCTGGTCTCCTAACCTCTCAGCTGATGGAGAAAGCTCTTTTCCTCCCACCTGGGAACTGGTTGGATGAGTTTCATGGGCATCCCTGGCTGAGGCCCTTTAGAAGGGAAGGTGAGGGCCCTGGGAGGGTGGAGGCAGGTGCTGTTGGGCGGAGAGTGGAGAGGGCCGGCCTGGGCTCTGGGAGAGGGATCTGTGAGGGGAAGTGCATGAGGCCTTCCTGTGTGAAGGGCTGGTGCCTTTGAGAGTTGACGCTTGTCTGTGGAGTCCGCCTGCCTTCTCTGGGTCAGGTGCCAGGCCTGAGATCAGCATCTTGGGAAAATATTGAGGGAGGGTTCATCCGTGCACTTTTGCTGTAATGCCCAGGAAATGGGGAAGGCCAGCGTGATTTTCAGATGGCAGCAGTTCATAAAAGGGGCTGCTCATGTGAGCAGATGCACTTTTTTGGGTCTGGATGGTCATGCTTGAAATTAGGAAGTTGTGTTTAGGGGAGCTGCCCTGTTAGCCTTGCTGCCCTCTAATTCTAATTTGCCTGGGGAGGGAACACTCAGGTGGTGAGGTGTATTCTGACCAACCTCTAGCCCAGTAGGGAGCCTTTGGACTGGAATCCTAGTGGGACATTTTCTTGCAGCAAAGCCCCTAGATCTCAGTTTTCTGGAGTTGGTGTTCTCTTCCTGCTTTCAGAAGCATGTGATTTACACAGGGCTTTGTTTCCTCACCTTTTCTTGGATCCTCATTGCTTTTCCCTGTCACACAAGGGTTGGAATAAGTCTCATTATTTCTAGCAGGTACTTCCCTGGGTCATTGTCTCTCCTCCCTGAGGCTCTCTGAACAGTCAGCACCTTCTTGGTCCTCTGGAGTCTTCCCAAACAGTTCTTTGGCTCTACTGACACTTGTTGCCAAAGCCACCTGTGGTTTTTGCCTTTTTAGGGCCCATTCTCACATCTCAGCTCCCAGAGTCCTAGAGTCTCGTTAGTTGGCGGTAGTTCTAGGCAAGCCACTGCCCGTGCTTTCTCCAGTCCGTCCGATTCTTCCAGCCTGGTCTCTTGCTGCCAGCCACCCCCAGTCCTTGGAAGGTCCAGATCCTTTTGGGACTCAACTCTCTCATGCTGCTGCCTTTGCTCCTTGGACCCTTCTGTCTCTTCTTCACTTGGCAAGTACAAGTTTATTCATCATTCAAGGCGTAGCTGAAGTCTCACCTCCTTTAGAGCTGCCCAGGTAGCACCAGCTGCTCCCTTGTCTGCTGGCACAGGTTCTGTAGTCGTACCTCTGTACAGCACTCAAGGTATTGCCTGCTGGAGAATTTGTTTATAGGGCTCTTTTTCTTTCTAGAATTCGGTTCCTCAAACACAGGGAAAATGTCTTACTCATTTTAGTATCCGCAGGGTCTAGCATCATGCTCAGAAGTGTGAAATGAGGGGCACCTGGGTGGCTCAGTTGGCTAAGCGACTGCCTTCGGCTCAGGTCATGATCCTGGAGACCCAGGATCGAGCCCCACATCGGGCTCTCTGCTCGGCAGGAAGCCTGCTTCTCCCTCTCTCACTCCCCCTGCTTGTGTTCCCTCTCTGGCTGTGTTTCTCTCTGTCAAGTAAATAAATAAAATCTTTAAAAAAAAAAAAAAAAGTGAAGAAGTGTGAAATGAATTGCCAAACTGGAGGCAGCCTTGAGCTCCCAGATGGCCCGCAATCCCACTTTCCACCTCCTTTTGTTCCTGGGGCACTTGACTTGCTTCTCCAGAGAGAGGATCAGCTCTCCAGAGAGCGCGGGCTCTGCGTGTGATTCATCTCTGTCTCTCACAAGGCTGCCTCAGTGTCCTTGTGCAAAGTGAGTACTTGAAAATCCTTGTCCAATGACTTCTGCAGCTCACACTTAGGCAGGGCAAGGACTGTTCTCCCTAAACGAGAGGGTGGGCACTGTGGCACAGACCTCTCCCTGCCCGTTCCCTTATCACCTGGCTGTTGGGGAGCAGTGCTACCTGGATTCCCCGGGTGCACTCAGACTCATGTCATTTTGGCTGCCCCCCCATTTGGTATTTCCTGTGATTTAGGAAATAGATGAACAGCAAGGCTTTCCCAAGTACCCGGAGTTTTTGTCTTATATCCTGGTCCTTCCCATATCCACCTTGCAGCTGGATTTTGTCTTTTCTTTAAAACCCAAGGGCCAGTGTTGAGGGTGGTTGTTACTGTTTACTTATTTGTGCCTTTGCCGCCTTCCATTTCCTGCAGTTCTGTTTCTGCTTGCCCCTCTTGTCTTCTTTCTTTCTGTTCCTCTTCAGCTTCTAGCACTACAAGTTGTCTTTCCCTGTGGAGCCCTGAGGAATGTGGCCTGCCTGCTGCAGCAAAGGACTCTGACTCACTCAGACTTCATCTTCTGCATTGTCCTTCTGTGGGGCATGGATACCAGACTGTTTGCCTTTCTGGCTGAATTGCTTTATATTTTCCTATGTAGGATCGTGGTTCAGATCAACATCAGGATTGTACATGATGAATGGCTGGTGGGGGAGGATTAGGTCCTGCTAGTTCACCAAGTTGAACTTTTATCTTTATTATTCATGTGAGATGTGGGTAGAAATTATAGGCACAAATCAGGAAAAAAAAAAAGCTCTTGTCCTAGTGCTTGTGGAACAGATACTAACATGTCTGCCCTTGTCACCCTCCCATTTAGGGTGGGTTTACCGTGTGGCAGAGCTTCGCTCCCCATCCTCTCCATCCTCTCCATTTTGGGGACCAGTCAGCCGGAGGTCAGGTGGGTTTCCCAAGGCTGCACGGGGCTAGAGTCTCCGAGTTCTAGACCAGATCTGCCCACCCGTGGAGCCTGTGGAACTCTTTAGTGGCCATGACCTTTGCTCTGCGGACTCCTGGCACACGTGTGCATGCATATTCTGTCCTCTGTGCTGGGATTTAGAGGGGCCTAGTGGGACCCCTCTGTTCCCACTTGCTGACTGCTGAGATTCTCCAGGGCCTTTGAACGTGATGCAGCAGTAGATACAACTGTTGAAGGCGTTGGCTCGTAGTTCCTCTCTGCCCCCACCCCAGCCTAGAGGCCACAAAACCAGCAGTCCCTGCCCCTGCCATGGGGACAAGATGGCTGCTTTGCAGGGTGAGGTTCCTGAAGTTGGCTTGGTAAGGAGTGGCAGTCCTGTGAGCTTTTTTGGTCTAGTGATGAGAGAGGTGGGGCCTCTAGGAATACTGAACCTGTCTGATGTCTAGCCCGGGCTTTAGCTGCTCCACCTTCTGGGGACATTGTGTCATTTTCCTGCCTGGTTCCCAGCTGTGCTGGGAGCCCTGTTGACCTAGCCTGGCTGTGAGCAGTAGTAATTGCTCTCATTTGCCTTTAGTACGGATGCATATAAAACTATCTGGTAGACAGCTTTTTCTGGGCTGTTAGTAGGGGGACCTTATTATTGTCTCTTCAAATTCTGAAGTGGTTCCTTGACCACTTTTCCCTTCCTCCCAGTTTTTTGTAGCTGGTCGCTTGCTAGGCAAGGCAGCTATGCCCCTGCTCTAGTCCCTTGTTTAGGCCAAGTAGGACGGGATTGCTAGGGTGAATGAGCAGTCCCTGCTCCTGGTACCCCTTGGCAGACTGGAAACCTGCTGGTAGTGACTAGTGTGGAAACGCAGAAGTCTAGGAGCACCCGGCTTGGTTTTGACCACTGTTTCTCTTTTGCCTGACGGCGGGACTGGTGAGAGATACTGCTGCACTGGCCTGCAGACCTTCGCAGGTGTTTTTTGATCACCTCCTATGTAGATTGCCATCTGGGGGGTGAAGGAAGGGCACAGGAACGCAGGCCCAACACCACTGACTTTGACTGTCTAGTCCAGAAGAAAAGCATGCACATACGAACACCCAAGGAGCAGCACGTAAGTGATTCTCAGGGTCACTAGAGTTAGTGTCTTCTGGCTGCTGTAGCAAACCCCACAAGCTTAGTGGCTTGAAACAACACATATTTTGCTGTCTTATAATTGAGGAGGTCAGAGCTGAATCTGGGCCCACAGGGCTGTGTTCCTTCTGGAGGCTCCAGGAGTTGTCTCCTCCCCCCTCCCAGCCTCCTGGGCTGCCCACATCTTTTCGCTCGTGGTCCCTTTCCTCTGTCTGCAAAGCCGGCAGCTTCTTTCTGTCTGTTCCTCTCTGCTTTTGTTGTCACATCAACTTCCAACTCCTGCATCCCTCTTGTAAGGACCCGTGGGATTGCATCAGGCCCCCCCAGGGAACCTAGGGTAATCTCCCCATCCCGAGATCCTCGACGCGATCACACCTGCATGGCCTCTTCTGCTGTGTAAAACAACAGCCCCAGGTTCTTCATACCCACGGACGATTAGGACGTGCTTATTCTTTGAAGTCGGGGGGCAAAGTCGGCAGCATTGTGTGTTTTGGATGCACCAGAACTGGTTGTGGAGGCCTCCCTGAAGGAGGTGATCTGTCCGAATCTGTGTGAGGAGAGAGGGTCTGGGACACATCCCTGGTCTGAGAAACCACACGAACAAATGTTGGGGCTATGAGGTGGTGGGGACAGTGAGGTACGAGCAGGTGGTCCTCCCACTGAGACAAGATGCCAGGGGCTTTCCTTCCCTTCCAAGGCCAGGCTGAGGAAGTTTTCTGGACTTTGGTCTGTAGGCCCAGACTTCCTCCCAGAATTCAGGTGGGAAGGCCCCATTGGCAGCCACGACCCCTCCCCTTCCCAGCAGCTGCAGTCCTGCTTCAAAGATCCGGCTACACTTGGCGGGCCCCTGCTGTTGTGGGTAGTGGGGAGCAGAATTCATGGGGGTGCAAATCCGTGAGGGGATGTGAGCTTGAGCCAGCTGGCCTGGCTTTGTGGCCCAGAAACCCTGATGACACTGCTTGCACAGCTCACAGTGAACACATCAGACACATCAGAACACATCAGAACACATCAGGCCACTCCCCAGGGAGTCTTCCCTTGTCCTGTCTTAGGGTGCTGAGTCTCAGAGCCCCTGAGTCTCCCGGAGGGCTGGGAGGGGCCCAAGTGAGGAGCTGCTCCGGAAAGGGGCAACGAAGCCGGAAAGGGGCAACGAAGCCGACACTGTCAGTGATCCTCCTGCCCCCCCGAGAGCCCCAGGCGAGAGCTGGGGTGGGGCGGCACTGAACCCGGGGTGGCTGCACAGCTGCATGAGCTCGGCACACCAGGTTGAGGTCTCTGTGGCCGTTCCCCTTGCCCTTGCTCCTGCGGTGCCCGGCTGGAGAGGTTGCAGCTCTTCCCTGTTGCTTCCTTCTTGTACCCTCTCTGAGGACATCTGACCGGGGCCTGGGGGGGCCATCCTCTGGATGAGTGGCGGCTCACTACCCCAGCTTGGCGAGCCTTTGGAACGGTAGGAGGTGCAGTTGAGAGATGAAAGGAGCCCCTGGGGAGGTGTGCAGGGGCGTGTTGGAGCATTTGCCTTTGGGAGAGCCCCTTGCTCCTTCCCTGCCCTCCTCTAGCCTCTAGCACAGGTGTGTCTGGCTTCCGCTGCTGGGGTGTGGGGTGAGGGGCGAGGGGTGGAAGGCGAAAGGATGACATCAGCCTCCGCACCTGGAGCCAGCCTCTCTGAAGCAAACTGTTTTCTGGGGCATCTCCAGAGCTGGCCCACACCGAGGGCTGTCCAGTGAGTGCCCCCCTCCCACTCTAGCCAGGGAGGGAGGGCCAGAAGGGAATGTTGCTGAGTCCTGGGGATTCCCCATGACCAAAAAAGGAGAGCTTCTCCAGAAGATTAAAGGTGAATGCCCTGTAGAACAAACTTCCTTCCTTCCTTCCTTCCTTCCCCTTCCTTCCCTTCCCCTTTTCTTTTTTCTTTTTCTTTCCTTCCTTCCTTCCTTCCTTCCTTCCTTCCTTCCTTCCTTCCTTCCTTCCTTCCCTCTCTCCCTTCCTGCCTTCCCTTCTTTTCCTTCCTTTCCTTTTCTTTTTTTTTCTTTTTCTTTTTTTCCTTCCTTCCCTTCCTCTGTCCCTCCCTCTCTCTCCTTCCTTCCCTTTCTTCCTTTTATTTTTTTTTGAAGGCTCCACCCTGGGCATGGAGCCCATTTGGGGCTTTAACTCAGGACCCTGAGATCAAGACCTAAGCAGATCAAGAGTTGGCTACTTAACCAGCTGAGCCCCCGGCACCCCTGGGACCATCTTTTCTGAAGTTGGGGGTCAGGGAGCAAGGTCCTTTTGCCTCAGTGACCAGAGGCCTGAGGATAGAGACCATGGGGGCTAATTATGGGTTTTGTCTTTTTTTTCTGTTGGAAACAGGAGTATGGGTTAGGTTGGGGCATGGTGCTGAGGCCTAGTGAGGAGGAGAAGGATGTGGAACTTGACCTCAGTCATCTGTGCTGGGGATCCACAGGGCCTGCTGCAGCTTGCCTCTCTGCGTGGGGACATTCGGGGAAGGTCCTCAGAAGGGAGGGCAGATAGCCTGGGGAGGTGGGGGCAGAGGAAGGGTGCGGTAAATATAGAGAGAGTGTTAAAAACACAAAACCCCAGACTCTTTCCTCTCCTGCTCCTTCCCCCTTACCGCCAAAAGATATGTGGCTGAGCTACTTCTTGAGCCCATCAGAAAGAAGGGCTTGGGGGGACCTTCACAGCTATGATTCACTGATTGACAATTGGGCTGACTCATATTGAGAGATGGAAGAGGTCACAGCTGGGAGAGACTTCGGGAAACTGGAGACTGGGTGCGGTAGGAGGAGGTAGGCGTGGGCATTTGGCTTGAGGATTTGACCTCCCTTCTGCCTGTCTCCCACTTCCCCAGCCAGACTGTGTCTCCCAGATGAGTTTGAAGAGCTGACTTCAGTCTTAGCTTTGAGGTGAACCTTGCAATCTGGGATGATACTCAGTGGAGAGGAAGGAAAGGTTGCCTCTGGCCCCCAGCGTGTGGGCAGGAGTCTGAACTATCCACACAGTAATGGCTGGGCTCGGGCTTTCAGGACCAGAATGCACTCAGATTGAGTGCGATGCTCTGCTCACGGTCCCCCTGGACTCTGCTTTGTTTGCTCTCACTGCCCCATATGCTTGTCATCCTCCCTTTTTGGGTCTTTGCATTCTTTTCCAGCAATTCCCTTGTCCCAGAGATCTTTGCGGTCCTGGGTCTCCTAGTCCCGGCAGAGCTTGTCTCATGCAGGGAATTATAGTCTGACCCTGGTGACCTCAGTGACCTCATGCTTTTTCCCTTTTCCCTGACCTGCGATCCTTGGACCTGGAATCTGTGTTTCACCATGTTGTTCCAGCAGGAGGGTAAATGGCCAGAGGTTACAGAGTAGCAGGTCTAGAAATGGCTGTAAGGAATCTTCACTTTCATTCCTTTATTTCTGTGTCCTTTGTAAGGTGTAAATCAAGTATCTTGTTAAAAGCCATGATCTTTCAGGACTTACTAAGTCCCCTGTGGCTTAGACTGAAGCAAAGCCTGTGACTAACCGTTTGCCTGTGGCCCTGGCTTGTGTGAAATCTATTAGGGAGACAGCAGGCAGGGGCACGGGCGGGGGAACACGGGCCTATGGGCCCGATTACGTGCCCGGGCTTTACCACATGCTACTTCTGTGGTTTCAGGTTTCTGTATCTATAAAATGGGGTAGTGATGATACTGAGTTCATATAGCTGCTAGGAGATGAAAATGACTTTTTGTGTCATGGCACTTAGAACGCTTCAGTGCTTGGCTGGTCTGCTTCGTCTCAGCTGTAGGGTGCTGCCGGGCAATGGGGGTGCTGCTGGGCAGGCTGCTGTGCATGGG
>PITA01002392.1:123596-135608 GCA_004023965.1 Spilogale gracilis | reverse complement strand
CCCAAAGAGTAACCCTCAGAAGGCTCTCTTGAGAGTGTTGGGGGTGGGTAGAGGGGGGCTGTAGCTAATCTTTTACTTTAAAACTGACCTGGCCAGCTGTGAAATCCATCTGGGACTTGGGCCTTTGCCATTTAGCATCCCCATAGGGGCTGACTGACCCCAGGTTTGATCTGGGAAAGGTCTTAGGTCGGAAGTTTCTGCCCCATTGTTCCAGCTGTGACTGACAGTGGGGCGGGGGGCTGGGGGGCTGACTGCAGCGGGCTTTTAAGGACACCAGAGTCCCATAATGCTGGGGTTAAGGACTGGGGTGGAGTTTGGATCTTTGTCTTTCTTTGTGCTGAAATGACACAGTGTTACCCTATGGGCTGGTTCTCTAGAAAGGCCAGCTGGTTAATTTTAAAGGCTCTTTTGAGGAGGGAGGAAAAAGCAGCAGTGCCGCATTTCCCAAGCTGGCTCTCCTCTGAGATGTGCAGGGTTTCACCAAGATGAGCCTGTTAATTCTCCTTTGTTGCACCTGGAAGGGAGGGAGAAGCCAGGATTGGCTTTAGTGCTGCCGCTGTGTCCTTATCTGCAACTTGAGAGGCTCCTGTAGATCGCCAGGGAGGTGGCACCCCTCCCTCCCCCTGCCCTGAGACCTACAGTGGCCGGGTGCGGAGCTGGAGAGGGTCCTCGCTGGGCTCTTGACTTGAGCTCTGTAGAAACTCCAGTTTGTTCGCCATCATCCATTTGCCAGATGACCGTTAATGGCCCTGAGCGTGGGTCTAGGGCAGGGGATCTCACACTAGTCACAATCACACAGGGAGTGGTGGGGTAATCCTGGGGTGCTGTAAGAGTATGTAGAAGGGGGCATCTAGCTTTGTTTTCTGGGGAGGTTTCTAGGAGGAGGCTGGCTTCTAATCTCAAACCTGAGGATTGGGTATAAGTGACAGGGGTTGGGGGGCACGGTATGGCTTGGGATAGATGGGGTGGGGACTGGGGTGTGCCGGGACTCGGGAATGATGTTCAGGCAGAGAGAACATTCGCAAAAGCCAGAGCCCAGGGCCCAGGGGTGCTGGCATAGCCGGGGCCCTGGTTCCAGGTTTGGGCAGAGGCACAGAAAAGCAGGGGGAAGTTCGCAGTTTCCAGAGTGATGGACCCTAGAACCTCCTTGTAGCTCTGGCCTGTGATCTAGTAATTTCTGACCTCTAGAACCAGGGGTGGAAGGCTTTGGGGAAGTGAAAGTGAGAGTGATGCTCTGGAACTTTGTTCTTTGTGCAGACAGCAATGAAATACAGGTTCTGGAAAGTGGTGTTGGTGCCTGTGGTCTTCTGGGGTTGGGGTGGAATGTTCCTGTTCTTTGAGGCCTTAGCCCCTCCCAGACTTACTATTCCAGGTTGTTCCAGGTGGGCCTACTGGAGAACAGTGACACCTGCTCAGAGACTAAAGTCCACCTGAGGTGTGTTTGCCTGACCTGGGAGCGGTTTCCTGCCTCTGGGCTGCCTGACCTGGCTGTGCTCAAGGGAGTTTAGGGAGACTTATCAGTGGCTCACCCCGGGGCATCTCCTGTGTGCCAGGGGCCGGGTGAGTCAGGGCCTCTACCAGCTGCTGGGGGTCGGGGAGCCTTTTTGTACTCTCTCCTCTGCCTCCCATGTCAGTCTCCAGAAGGTTTCGCATCCATGGTGCAGCCGCTGGTATCCCCCCGAGACAGTGTAATTCTGAGGAGAATCTTACCCTCTGGCGTGTGTGTTGGCTTAGATCCCAAGAGCAAGGTGATCTGCTATCCTTGCTGGGACCCCAGCACAAGCCCTGACAAGTGGGCACTTGGGAAGTGCTTTTTGACAATTGCTGTTACCATCGCTGTTTCGGTGGCTTATGGAGTCCGTGCCCCGTGCCAGGCCCCTTACTGAGAGCCGTTGCTGTGCAGTTCGCAGCATCCCCAAGCACACAGCCCCAGTGGAGGTTCTGAGATGCTGGCTGCTTTGCCGGAGAAGCGGGGCTGGGCTTGGGGTTCCGTCTGAAGGCACGCCGGCCGCTGCTGTGGTGGAGACGTCCTCTCTGCTCTCCTGGGGCTGGGGTTTCTGAGCCCTTTATTGCCATTGGATGCAGTCACCCTTTCTTCCTGGGAATGCGGGAGCTGTTGGAGTCAGGGAAGGGATATAGCTTCGGCATCCTTGTGCATACTTGCAGGGCCTGAGGGAAGGGACCTTCTGGCTTCCTAAACCCTCAGTTTAAAACTGTGGTGAAGGGCGCCTGGGTGGCTCAGTGGGTTAAAGCCTCTGCCTTCAGCTCAGGTCATGATCTCAGGGTCCTGGATCCAGGCCCGCATCCAGCTCTCTGCTCAGCGGGGAGCCTGCTTTCTCCTCTCTCTCTGCCTGCCTCTCTGCCTACTTGTGATCTCTCTCTGTCAAATAAATAAATAAAATCTTAAAAAAAATCCTCAAAAAAATCTATAAAACTGTGGTGAAAAACACAGACAAAATTTGCGTTTTAACCATTTTTAAGTGTATGGGGGCTCAGTGGCATTACGTATATTCACATTGTCGCGCCTCTATCCCTACCATCTATCTCCGGGACTTCTCTTACCTTGAAGGATGGAAGTTTTGTACCCGTTAAATACAAGCTCCCCATTCCCTCCTCTCCCAGCAGCCACCCTTCTATTTTCTGTTTCTGTGAGGATTCTGAGATCTGATTCTTTGTCCCGCCCAGAACCTCCCCAGGGTGCCCTCGCCAGGCAGCGATGCCAGGATGCCCGTCTCTGCCTCCCTCCGCCAGGATGGCAGCCAGGAGCGGCCAGTGAGCTTGACCTCGAGCACGTCGTCTTCAGGCTCCTCCCGTGACAGCCGCGGTGCCATGGAGGAGCCCAGTGGCTCCAAGGGGTCCGCCGAGAACGGGGCGGGCTCCCTGAGAGGCCGGTGTCCCCCCAATGGCAACACCGGCTCCAGCGGTGGGCTGAGCGGGAGGGGGCCACTGTCGCCGTTCGGTGGCAGAGCGCCGGCGCACAAGCTCAGCTACCTGGGCCGAGTAGTGCGGGAGATCGTGGAGACGGAGCGGATGTACGTGCGGGACCTGCGCAGCATCGTGGAGGTGAGGCTCCCCCACCCGCCGCTGTGCTGCCGAGGTGGCGGTCGCGCTGGCCTCCAACTCTGAGTGAGTGGCCCAGCTTGCTTGGGAGCCCACTTCCACCCCTGGAGGGAAAGTTCTCCCTGACAGCTCGGGTCAGAAGCAGCCTGCTTCCCCTGGAGCAGTGGGATGGCCTCGTGTCCCTGCTCCGGGGTGGCGGTGGGGGGCTTTCGTACTGCTCATGTTGCCTTGCGACTTTGGGTTCGGTTAGTAGTTGAGCCAGACCCGCCTGCACACCCTTGGTTGGCGGGGAGGGGCAGGGACCACTGTGCTCACAGACCCAGAACACAGAGGAGACTGGCCCAGATGTTGCCTGTTTGTGCCCAGATCCCCGCTCTGCTGTTTCCTGGTACAGGGTCTTGGGCACCTGCCCAAGGCCCTGAGCCTCGGGTTCCTCCTCTGCGAGATGAAGATGCACCTGCCTCGAAGGGCTGGTGCATCGTGCTTCAGCCTGTGGGGCACGGGCGCACGTGGCTGGGTGGCTGTAAAGCTTGCAGTGGAGAGGGCACATTTGTTTCCTGGGGCTGCTGTAACAAATGAGCATGAGCTTGGAGCTAAAATACAGAGATTTCTTCTGTGTTGGTTTAGGAAGCCAGAAGTCGGAAATCAAGATATTGGCAGGATTGGGTCCTTCTGGAAGGTCTGAGGGGAGAATGCATTCCATGCCTCTTTCTCAGATTCTGCCAGGTGGTTGCTGCCAGTATGTGGACTTCCTTGGCTTGTAGGTGTTCTGTCCCGACCTCTGCCTCCATCTTCCCATTGCTGCCTTTTCTGTGTCACTCTGTGTCCTTTCCTCTTATAAGGATATCTGTCATGGGATTTAGGGCCCACCCTAAATCCAGTGTTCTCTTGTCCTGAGATCCTTGACTGATTACATTTGCAAAGAACCTATTTCCAAATCAGGTCACCTTCTGAGGTTCTGAACAGATATTGATTTTGCGGGGAGAGCTCTCCCGCCCAGGACAGTAGGCGATGTCTGTGAAGTTGCACTGTAGTTGTAAATGGAGGACAGAACTGAGGTGTGGCTAGGGGGAACAGGGGGACAGGACTGTGCTGGGATGGGCCGGGTTCTCATACCTCCCTCCACACAGGACTACCTCTTGAAAATCATCGACACGCCTGGGCTGCTGAAACCAGAACAAGTCAGCGCCCTTTTTGGGAACATAGAAAACATCTATGCACTGAACAGGTATGGAGCGGGCCTAACACACGGTATTGCCTGTGGGGCCCATCTTGGGGCCGGGGAGGAGCCCTAGATGTCCCTAGTCTCCTGGGCATGACATGTGGGCCAGGGCCTGATTGCTGAGGGTGGGTAATGGGGGCTAATCCCTGGACAGCGGGATAGTTAGCTCCCTGTGGGGGAAGAGGAATGGGGGGGTGTGCCTTGGGGCTGATGTGCTAGATCATTTGGGGCCGTGTGCATGTGTTGGGTCCAACCTGGGTCAGTGCCTGCTCAGGGGACTGCTGGCCTCTGACATGATGCTCTTCCCTCCGTACCTATGTGGCCCCTCTGTCTCTCCCATCTTCACTCCCTACTTGCACGTCTCTTCATTTCTTCCACATCTTTCTGCTGACCGCATGGGAAGTCAGGTCTCCGTAGGGGTGATCTGACCCATCAGGAGAATGACAGGCCGGACAGAATGTGCTGGGGGAGGCTGAGCAAGGACCAGTGAGGGGCTGCTTCAGGACAGTGGCTCCTCGAGGCTTTGCATGTGCTGCCTGGGCCCACAGATTCCCTCAGAAGGGACACTGGTTGGCAGGGGCAGTGCCCGAGGGGACAACATCAGTAGACAGGAGGAACCTTACCCTGGGTCCTTTAACGGGGGCTAGAAGGGCTTCCTGCTGGCCCGGCTGCAGAAGTCCAGGAGGGCAGGCGCAGGCTGACTTGGGCTGGCCGGCGGTGGGTTGGGAAAAGGTGCACAGGAGGAGGCGTCAGGGGGACAGTGTGTTTAGGGTTTCCCATAGTGCCCCATCTAAGTGTCAGGGGTACAGGGACTTACCCTGTTTCTTTCCCTTTCCTGCATCCTTTCAAACTGGGGGCCTTTGGCTCCTTTGGGAGTCCCCTCCTCCTTTTGTCTCTTCCTCCCCCTTTAATCTCTGCCTTTGTGTATTTGACTCCTTCTGCCTGCAGAGGAGCCGTCTCCCCTCCCGAGGTGGGTACTGGGTGTCCCCTGTCTCTCTCTTGCTTGCTGAGCATGTGGGTGTCCTTTGCTCCCTGTCTTTGCAGTAGTGCTGGGTACTTTGTGTGGTTGCTGGCCTGGGCGGGGCACACTGTGAAGATGGACGCCCTGGCTCTTTGGCATGACACCCGGGGCTGGCTGTGTATCTGGGTACCGGGAGACTGGGGAGGGGGTCTGTTGGAAGCAGTGGAGGCTGTGTGCTGTCTGGGGTCTGATGACCACTCTCCCCTCCCCCAGCCAGCTACTCCGAGACCTGGACAGCTGTAACAGTGACCCCGTGGCTGTGGCCAGCTGCTTCGTGGAAAGGGTAAGAGGGGCTGCTGGGTCCCTGCCTCTTGTCCCCGCTTGCTGGGGGCTCCGAGGCACAGTAGTGCCCAGTTTAAGAGGATGTGTGAGTCCTGGAGGCCTCAGGGGAAGTGCTGGGTGCCCTGCCTCAGATGGGAAGGGCATTCTGGGCTAGAGCCAGCGGCTGCTAGGTGGATGGAATGTCCCAGACAGATGGGGCTCAGGATGGATCTGCAGGTGCTCAGGGAAAGGGGGGCAGAGTGTGCTCTGGGGGTCAGGGCCATGTCTTTGCTGTACCCAGGTTTAGAGTCAAATGGGAGGTTCCCAGAAATTACCATCTTTGTTTGGTCTCCTCTTAGAGTCAAGAGTTTGATATCTACACCCAGTATTGCAACAACTACCCCAAGTGAGTAATGGGGGTGGAGATGGGAGACAGTTAATATTGTGGGCCTGGAGCACCTCACATCCCCATGCAGGCCTTCCCAGATGGTGACGGCCCCTTCCCCTGCACTCCCAGCTCAGTGGCTGCCCTGACCGAGTGCATGCGGGACAAGCAACAGGCCAAGTTCTTGCGGGACCGGCAGGAGCTACTGCAGCACTCTCTGCCCTTGGGCTCCTACTTGCTGAAGCCCGTGCAGCGGATCCTCAAGTACCACTTGCTGCTCCAGGTGGCCCAGTGGTCTTCCTGAGGCTGGAGGGGGCGGGGGCAGGGCTGAGTCTGGGCTGCCTATGCACCTATGCACCTGTCTCCCGCACAGGAAATCGCCAAACATTTTGATGAAGAAGAGGACGGCTTCGAGGTGGTGGAAGATGCCATTGACACCATGACCTGCGTGGCCTGGTACATCAATGACATGAAGAGGAGGCATGAGCATGCGGTCCGGCTCCAGGTGCACCGGGGCTGGGGGGTGCCAAGGGCAGGTTTCCTTGCGGGGCAGGCTTCTCTGGGGGGGCCCTCGTGGCTGCTGGTGGTGGCTGTGTCAGGGGTTTCTGCGGCGCCTTGTCGCCCCCAGAGGGTCACGTGCAGCCTGACTCTGGCCGTCGGGGCTTCTCTGCTCTAGGAGATTCAGTCGCTGCTCATCAACTGGAAGGGTCCAGACCTGACCATCTACGGGGAGCTCGTCCTAGAGGGCACGTTCCGCGTGCACCGCGTGCGCAACGAGAGGACCTTCTTTCTCTTTGACAAAGCGCTGCTCATCACCAAGAAGCGAGGCGATCACTTTGTCTACAAGGGTCACATCCCGGTAACCAGGCTGCTGTCACGGCCTCTGCCCCTTGGACCTCTTGCCCCTTTACCCTCTTGTAGTGGGCTAGGTTCCATTCTTTTTTTCTTTTTCTTTTTTTTTTTTTTTTTAAATTTTATTTTTAGGTAATCTCTCCACCTAGTGTGAGGTTCAAGCTTAAAACCCTGAGCTCAAGAGTCTCAGGCTCTAATGTCCAAGCCTGTCAGGTGCCTTTGGCTCCATTTCTTGACCTCTTCGTGGGCCTGGGGTTGGAGTGGGTGCAGCTCTGTCCTTCTGCGATTACTCTCCCTGCCTACCTGGCTGGTCTTGAGGAGCTGGGGCCCCAGGTCAGCCCTTGGCCCTTCCCGTGCTTGACTGCACGCTCTCTCTGCCCCAGTGCTCCTCCCTGATGCTGATCGAAAGCACCAGAGACTCCCTGTGCTTCAGCGTCACCCACTACAAGCACAGCAAGCAGCAGTACAACATCCAGGTGAGGGGTGGCCCAGGGGGCTCGGGCTGGGGCACACCCGCCGCACTGGGCCTCACAGCCTCCCTCTGCAAGGTGGGGGTCCCTGTGCATATCTCTCGGGTTTGTGTGGAGGATTCCAGGTAACGTCACACAGGTCCTGGCACAGGCTGTCTTTCTGCCTCGGCCCCCCAACAGAAGCCTGGCCCACAGTACACGGTTTCAGGCCTGTGGTTATAACCCTGGCTCCCTTTCCCTTGGGTCTTTTCAGGCCAAAACGGTGGAGGAAAAACGGAGCTGGACTCACCACATCAAGAGGCTCATCCTGGAGAACCACCACACCACCATCCCGCAGAAGGTGAGTTCCCGGCGTGCCTCCCCGCCCCTTGATGGTGTGGGGTGCAGGGAGAGGGTGTTCCTTGGCCGGCTCCGGGGGCCCACCAGTGCCTTACCCCTGGAGCTCGTTGGCTTCACTTGACAGCAGGGGTCAGTGTAGCAGGCGCCGTGGGCTTCGGCATAGCACTGGGGGGTGTCCCAGTGCAACGAGAGCCAGTCGGTGGGCCAAGAGGGGCTCGTGTGTAGAACGTAGTAACTGGGTGCATTTCCTCTCCTTCCAGGCCAAGGAAGCCATCTTGGAAATGGACTCCTACTGTAAGTACACCCTTTCTGCCTGCTTTCTCCTTACTTGGGCACATCTCTAGATCCTGGGGAAGCTCTGCCTGATACTTCTGTTCCAGAGCAGGGGGAATGGGGAAGCTCCTCCTGTCGGGCTCAGGCTCTGCTGCAAGACCAGGGGCATAGTCCTGCTGGCAGGTGGGACTCCTGCTGCCTAACATTTCTGGATGGAAGATGGAAGCAGAGGGAGCTCTGGGGATCTCTGACCCCTGGAGCTAGGGCGGGTGGCAAAGGTCCTCAGGTGTGGCCAGAGTCCTGGCCCAGGCTGACTGTCAGTCCCCTGTGCAGATCCCAGTCGGTACCGCTGCAGCCCAGAGCGCCTGAAGAAGGCCTGGTCCTCCCAGGACGAGGTGTCGACCCACGTGTGCCAGGGGCGCCGGCAGTCTGGTAAGGGAAGGGTGGTGTGGGCAGAGAGGCTTCCTCACAGGACTCTTGACCGGGAGGGGCACTGTCTACAGCAGCATTTGGGGCTGGCTCTTCCCTCCCTGGACATCGTGGGAAAGGGCAGGAGGGAGAGTCGCCGGGCACATGTGGCGTGTCCTACCCTCGTGCTTGTGCTGCCCTCCACTAGGCACCTTCGTTGGGGCCCTTCTTGCCACCAGGGCTGGGCAGCCCACCTTTTCCAGGCTTGAGAATGCTTGTTCACTCAGGCCTCCGTGCTTCTCAGCTTTCCTGTGATCAAAACCTCGTTCCTTTGCTACTCAGAATCCCAGGACTCAGCCAGGAGTTCAGACGTCCCAGGTGATCCTCAGCCCAGTTCTGGAGCAGAACAGAGGCAGGGCATGGGGAAAAACGAGTTAGACGTCAAGTGGCACCAAATCCAGACGGGAAATATTTACTTTGGGTCTCAGGAAAAAGTTCCATTTTCCCCTGCTGTGTTTTCTTCATGACTGCTTGCTACTATGTACTTGGATTTATTGGAATGAATCGTTCATTGAATAAGAGAAAACCTTGCTTTTATTCTTAGCCCTGGGGGTGATAAGGTGTGTTTCCTACGTCTGCTTGTCTCTCTGTACCCTGCTCTTCAGTCCGGGGCCCAGGGACAGATGTAGCTTCCGCTGGGCACCTGCCCAACAGATGAGGTGAGAGCTGGGGCGAGGAGTGTCTCAGAGACCCCGGAGAGAAGATCCAGAGTACCTGGCGCACTGTCCTGGTGTGGATCTCCAGGGTGCATTGGGCTTTGGCTGTGACCCGCTGGCCCCTGAACAACACTGGGGATTGACATGTGTCATTTTCTAGAAGATGGAGCCAAGTGGTCTCTGGAAAGTTTTTGTAATTTTGTTTTGTTTGGTGTTACCCCCAGTGGGTCTGGAGTCCTGGGCAGATCTGTGATGGTTGCAAACGTTTTATGACACCCTGTGTGAAAGGGGGTGTTGTTTTATAGTTTCTGGCCCTCTTTGTTTTCCTTTCTTCTGTGATGTTCTTCCTGTCCTTCCAGCATTCCCCTCTCCCCTGCCATAGCTTTGCCCCGCGAGCTTCTGGCCCATGGCAGAGCTGCTGGTGGTGGCAGGAACCGCAGTGCCACCTGTCACGACATCAGCGCCCACACTCTGGCTGTCATGGCACCTGGGCAGTGAGTCATTTAGAGCTCTGTTTCCGCAGAACCCAGGTTTTAGCCTGTGAATGGAGTCGGGCTCCGTTTGTTTGTTTTCATACTTTAGTTTTAACCATTATGAAACAAAAGTCTCTCTAAAACATGGTAGCTGATGCCGACCACTGTGCAACTTTCCCTTTCTGCCACCAGTGCGACAGCGTGCGCTGGGCGTGTGCGCGGCTTGGGGCTAGGGCTTGCCATGGAGCATCTCTTCTCCCTGCTTGTTGTTTAAAAGCAGTCGATTGAACTTGGGAGAATATGGCCAGCAGGGGGCGCCTGACTGGCTTGGTCAGAGTGGGGGGGGTGCAGCTACTGACTCGGGGTCATGAGGTCGAGCCCCATGTTGGGTGTAGAGATTATTTAAAAAACAAAGTTAAAAGAAAAGCCATCAAGTTGCTGAGAGTGAGATGGGGCCCCATTCAAGCATCGCAGTAGTGGCTTGGGGTCCCTGTAGTCTGCCTCCGGGCCTCCTTTTCCCAGAGATGAGATAGGCAGAGAGGTATGCTCTGTATAAGTAAGGGCTGCTGTCACTACTTGTCACTTGTTAAGTATTCTCCATTACAAGTTTTAAGATGAATGAGTAGGGCATTTGTATTTCTCACTTTAAAAGCGATCATAGTCACAGCATCCTTGGGTTGTATAGATCGTGTGTACGGACAAAGGCATCTTGGTAGGAGAAACCCGTGCAGCCTCCGCATTTACAGTGGCCTTCCCAGTGAAGACCAGCTGCACAAGAGCCTTGTGGGCTAAGGTCACGACTCTGTGGAGAGGTCCCTGGACACATGTCCTCTTATCCCCCCTACCTGTCTCAGGTCTGTTCCCAGAAGGTCTAGGGTACAAGGTGGGGACCCCGTCAGCCTAATGGGTGTGTTTTGTATCTTGTTCCCAGAGCCTGGGCAGCCCTCGTTCCTCCGGGCCACACTCCCCAGCAGGCAGCGAGGCTTCATGGAGACAGGCCTTAACGGCCGTAGGAAATCGGGTGCGACCTCTACTTTCTGGCCCGGCTGTTGCAAGGGGGCTTGGCGGAGGGTATAGCTGATGGCGCTCACGTGCTTGTTGCAGGGAGCTTGAGGTAGAGCTCAGGATCTCTGCAGATGTGGCAAATTGGTCTGAAAGAGGCTGCTTGGGACTACGGCTCCAGAACCAGGGGCTCTGGGGGGGGCAGGGCACTGATGGAGGGATTGGGGGCAGGGTTGTTCCTGGGGTTGGCAGTCATGGCGGAGGTCTCTGGTGCTGGATGGGGGTGGCCTGGGCCCTGCCTCCTGTGAGGTAGATAGAGGAAAGGGGGCTGGGCTGGAGTGGACTTTGAGCTGGTGGTGGCGGTGCTGCTGTGAGCATGGGGCCAGGGCCAGACACAGCTGTTTCCATGCCTGCATTGACGATCTGTTTGCTTCCCTTCTCAGAGCCAACTAGACACTTGCTCAGGCAACTCAGTGAGAAAGGTGAGTGTGAGCATGGCCAGCCATTTCTGGCAAGCTCTAGGGTCGGGGCGGGGAGGTGACACAGGTAACCTTCTGGGTATTGAGGACAGTTTAGAAGAGACCCTGCCTCTCTTCCTCCCTGGAGGTGGGCCTCACCTTCTGCTGTCTGGTGAGGGGGCTGAGCTCTCCCTCCAGTGCACTTCAAGTACTCTGTCCTGGGATGACAGCCACAGTGAGGGACACAGTCCTGTGCTGCTCTTCCCCCAGGGCCTCTGCTCTGGCAATCATTCCTTTGAAAGCTCAGGAGACTGGGCACGGTTTTTGGGTCTAGGAACCCCAGGACAGCCTTCCCCAGGAGGCTCCTGGGCTGTGGAAAGAGGCTCTTTCTCCAGCTTTACTGATCTTTTCTCCCTTCCCCTCTTGCCTGTGTGCTGGGACCTGGCATTGGCGGGTGCAGCCAGAGCAGTAGGAATGAAGGTAAGGCCCGTGGGTGGAGAGAACTGGCCTGCCAGAGGGGGGTGGATTGCCAGGTCAGCACTGTGGTCCCTTCAGCTGTCATTGTCTTCGTGCATTGGACAAATACCTATCAGGACACTACTGTGTACTTGGCTCTGTCACAAGAGTCCTGGGGATCCTTCTGCACCCTTTTCCTGGAATGGGACCCTGCTGCTGGCCCAGCCTGGATCTTCTCCATTTTCTCTCTCTGGGGAAGGCAGGCCTCTCTGGGTCTTGAGTTCCTGACCAGGCGCCAGTCCCAGCTTTCCCAGGTCCCAGCTTCCCACCTTGAGGACTCCCACATTCGTCCTCCCTGGGCCCTGGTGGAGACCAGGGGTTGGGTGTTTAGGTGTGGCTTTCTCTCTGTAAAGCCTGTGCAATCCCAGCCACTGGTGGGAGGAGGGGGCTTGCGTGGAGGCCGGTCACGAGGGGGTCTTATGCTCTGAACAGCATGCAGGCAGTGCCGGCGCTCTCCTGGACTTTGGGCGGCGGCCTCGTGCTCAGGGCGTGCAGCTGGAGGCTGAAGGGGCTGCCCGGGAGCAGCAGCAGGAGGAGGAGGAGGAGGAGGAGGAGG
>PITA01002392.1:62574-123496 GCA_004023965.1 Spilogale gracilis | reverse complement strand
CTCTGCTGGCTGCCCTCCACTGCTGGCATTATCGGGCCAACGCTTTACTTTTCTCCCGGGGCGCTATGGTGAGGTGTCTCTTTGATCTCCCCTCCTCCTTGCATGTTCCCTGGCCAGTGCATGCCCTTCCAGGAGTTCTCTCCCCTGCCCTCCCACCCCTCTGTCCTGTTCCCTCACTCCTGCCATCAGCACCTAACCCCTTGCCCACTGTCATGCCCTGGTGAGCCCTTGGCATGTTTTGTTCCAGTACTGGGCGTGAACTAGTGTCCTACCCAGTGAGCATGACTAACAGGGGAGGGGGGGCGGCAGGGAAGGGGAGAAGCCAGTGGGTTGGGCCTTTTGGAGGCCGCACAGCCCGCGGGGATTTCTGCATCCCCAGACCTGGCTGTTCAAGCTCAGGTCTCAGGCTGGCTCTTAGTACAGCCCAGCCCCCGTGGGGCTGCGGAAGGGATGCACTCCCAGTTGTCCCAGGAGCTAACGATAGTCCTCTGCTTGCTGCAGGAGAAGGGGCACAGGGAGTCTGAAGGCCCCAAGAGCTGCAGAAGGTCCAGCGGCCGGTCTCCAACGAGTGCTGAGAAGCGTATGAGTTTGGAGTCCACCACCTCCCTCCTGGAGGTGAGCGGCCGGTGTTCAGGAGGGCTAGTGCAGGAGTGCCCAGAGCACAGGTCTGTGGGTGGGGCTTGCCGCCCGGGCTCGCCTGTTAAGCCCATGGGGACAGGGATCCGCCTAGACTCTTGGTCCTTTAGGAAGCTGCTTTGGCCTCTGGGCCTCCAGGGGGTGAGCAGGTAGCCCCTTTCTATGAATTAGAAAAAGAAGCCCCTTTTTGTCAAGATGCAATCTCTTGTCAAGGGCCATATTAGCAGAAGTGACCAGAGTTTAGGTCAGTTCAGCCAGACTTCCTTGCGTAAGGCCTGAGGCCCTGCCCCACCAGACATCAGACTCACGCCTGTATTCCTCCTGGGTACTGACATCTACTGGGCACTTCCTACACATCCGATTTTTATTTCTTCCTTCTATTCCCTGCAACAGCTCAGGTAGAAGGAGGCTCAGAGTTGAGTGATGAGCCTGGTAGTGGGCAGCTTCTGAGAGGCAGAACTGCGGTCAGACCAGAGTCTGTGATGTAGAAGTCCACATTTCACTTCCTGCGACCCACCTGTCTGTAGGTGGAACCGATACCTTTGTTTTCCCAGAGTTACAAGAAAAAGTGTATGAGGCCTTGACCCCCGGGCAGGCCTCACAGCCTGGACAGGTCTGAGGAACCTGAGATTGGATAGGAGTCTAGGGTGGGGCAGTGGTGTCCCTTGATAATAGGAAGCAAGCCACACATACAACTTTAAATTTTTTAGTAGCCATGTTAACAAATTATTTAATTATTGAATGTTAACTATAATTTCAGCATGTAATGAATGAAAAAAACTATGAAGGACATTTTTATATTTTTTATGAGGTTTTTGCAGTCTGTTGTGTATTTTGCCCTTACAGCTATTCTCAGTTTGGATTGGCCACATTTCAGGTGCTCAGAAGCTGCTTGTGGCCAGCAGCTGCTGTGTTGGGCAGTGCAGGCCTCGACCGTGGGTCCTCCTCTGCAGACTCTGGACTAGAACAGTTGGGAGCGGGTCTGGTTTCTGAATGTGGAGAGAATGTAGAGTGTGTGCCCTTCTTCCTGAAGGCCCCTCTGGGAAGCTGCATGTCCTGGCTGGTTTCATGGTTCAGATGATCTTCAAGGTTGGCAGGAGGAGGTCTTTATATTTGCTTCCTTCCCTAGCTGTCCGCTGGGCATCTACAGCATTGTGCCTAGGGCCAGCGGCTGGCTGGCAGGAGCTAAGTCCTTGTCTTCACCCACTCTGACGGGACTCTAGCATGTGTCCTGTTGCCCCTGGACCCTCAGGGTAGTTGGGTCTGAACGCAAAATGACCTCCATGTGGCCTCTGGGGCTTTAGGAAGCTACCTCTCCATCAAGCATACCCTACGTCAACTCCCACCTTGTCCCCTGTAGCTCCTGGGCAGGCTGTCACCGAGAGGTGCCACACTCTGCTGCGTGATGACTGAGGGGCCTCATCATGTGTCTCTCCCACTCTCCAGTTGTGCTCATTCTCATTGCTTTTGGCCCTAAACTGCATGCCCTCTGACTGGGCTTTGAGCAGGTTATGCTTTCCCCTTCTCCTCTGGGTCTCATGAGGGAGGGTTTTGGCTCATAGGAGCTCTGTTGTCCCAGGTTGAACCAGACCCTGAGCCTGAGCTGGAGCAGGAAGTATTTGCTGCCATGGAAGTGCCCAGCGTTGAGGAGGTGCCCTCAGACATAGAGTCTCCAGAAGTTCTAGAAACACAGCTTGGTGCCCACCAGGAGTTGCTGGGGCTGGACCCCCCAGGTGACATGGAGGACTTTGTGGTGGCTGAGAGCACTGAGGACCTTAAGGTTCTGAGCAGTGAGGAGGAGGAGGAGGAGGAGGAGGACCTGGGGGCCCCACAGGACACTGAGAGCCTCCTGCCACCCTCTGTCCTGGACCAGGCCAGCATCATTGCTGAGCGCTTTGTCAGCAGCTTCTCTCGGCGGAGCAGCCTGGCACTGGAGGATGGCAAGGCCAGTGGCTTTGGGAGCCCGAGGCTGACGAGCCGGAGCAGCAGTGTGCTCAGCCTCGAGGGCAGTGAGAAGGGCCCGGTCCGGCCCGGCAGCTCCACAGATGCCTGCAGCTCGCAGCCGCCCCCCGAGCTGGATAGCCCTGTGGAGGTGGCTGCGGACAGTGGCCCTTCGGTCAATAGGATGGAGCCCTCGAGCCCAGGCTGCCCAGGAGAGCCTGATAGGTCTTCCTGCAAGAAGAAGGAATCGACCCTCTCCACCCGAGACCGGCTGTTGCTGGACAAAATCAAGAGCTACTATGAAAACGCAGAGCACCATGACGCAGGCTTTAGCGTCCGGCGCCGGGAGAGCCTCTCCTACATCCCCAAGGGGCTGGTGAGAAACTCTGTCTCCAGATTCAATAGCCTTCCCAGGCCAGACCCAGAGCCTTTGGTTCCTCTGGGGCACAAGAGGCAGGTGGGCTCCCAGCCGCCTTCGTGGGCTCTGTTCGACCTCCCAGGACCCGGGCAGGCAAGTGCCGGGGGGCCAGCTCCTATCACAGATGCTGAGTTCCAGCCATCTTCGGAAATTGTAAAGATTTGGGAGGGAATAGAGTCTCCCGGGGAGAGCTCTCTGCAGGGGCCCGGCCAAGGCCAGGCCAATGGTTTTGACCTGCACGAGCCACTCTTCATCCTGGAGGAACATGAGCTGGGGGCCATCACTGAGGAGTCGGCCACTGCCTCCCCTGAGAGCACCTCCCCCACAGAGCGGCCCAGCCCGGCCCACCTGGCCCGGGAGCTGAAGGAACTGGTGAAGGAGCTGAGCAGCGGCGTCCAGGGGGACCTGGTGACTCCGCTGCACCCCCGCATCGTGCAGCTCTCCCATGTGATGGATGGCCACGTGAGCGAGCGGGTCAAGAACAAGGTCTACCAGCTGGCCCGCCAGTACAGCCTCCGGATCAAGAGCAAATCTGTGACAGCCAGGCCACCTCTCCAGTGGGGAAAGGCGGCAGCTCCCCCCATTCCCTGCCTGCAGGAGGAGGCTGGAGCACCCTCAAGCGGCAAAGGTACAATGACATGGGTGGGGAGGGAGTCCTTCCTATAAGTTGGGGGTGGAAGAGCCTTTTAGGAGCAGGTTGGCTCCTGAAGGAAAGTGACCCCAAAGAGGGCTGGATTCCACACAGAAGCCGCATGGGCCCTGGTTGTTAGTCAGATGCCTGAGGCCAAGCGTGTGACCCTGGTTGAGCTTCCTCACAGCCCTCCCCCAGCCCTGCCTGTGGAGCAGGGACCTTGGGAGGAAGTGTGGCCATGGGCTGTCTCTTCCAGGAGAGTAGAGGCTTTCGTTTTTTTCCTTTGACTCCTGACTTGGTTCACTGCCTTTTCTTCATTCTTTCTGTTGTACCCCCCCTTTTTTTTTAAAGGTTTGATTATCTGACAGTACAAGCAGGGGTGGGGGGCAGAGGCAGAGTGAGAAGCAGATTGCCCACTGAGTGGGGATCCCGATGCGGCGCTCGATCCCAAGACCCCAGTATCGCAACCTGAGCTGAAGGCAGATGCTTAACCGATTGAGCCACCCAGGCGCCCCCCCACCCATTGCCCTTTGATAAAGAGGCCATGGATGGTGAATGTGATTTCTCTCCCCTCATAACCAAAACCCCAGTAAGCAACCTTGTCTGGAGTGTGAGCAGAAGGCAGTGCAGAGTTGTCGCTTGCCCTTTCCCCTCCTACTCAGTGATCCAGTCCACTTACTCTCTTCACAGGCAAGAGAAAGCCGGTGCTGTCACTCCTCAGCTACGAGCATGCAGTGGCCCAGGAGCCCAGCCCGCCCAAGCCTGGCTCTCCTCGGCATTTCTCTTTCAGCCCCACTGCTGCCAGCCCAAGCACCACCTCGCCTGGGGTCCGGCCCTCCTCTCGAAGCCCCCTCAGCCCCTTCGACACTGAGACCTTCACTTGGCCTGATGTGCGAGAGCTCTGCTCCAAGTACGCCTCCCATGACGAGGCTTTCCAGGCCGAGGGCAGCCGGCCCCATGGCCCGCCCGTCAACCGCAGCCGCTCGGTGCCCGAGAACATGGTGGAGCCCCCTCTGACGGGCAGGGTGGGCCGCTGCTGCAGCGTGGGCACCAGGAGGGGCCGGGTGGGCCCAGAGGCCGCCCAGCCCGAGCCTCCCGGGAGGTTGCCCCAAAGCAGGCCAGTCGGAGAGGAGGCCCTGTACATCACCGCGGACCTCACCCTGGAGAACAACCGGCGGGTGATTGTCATGGAGAAGGGGCCCCTGCCCTGCCCTGCTGTGGGGCTGGAGGAGGGCAGTGTGCAGGGGCCAAGCTCACCAGCAACCATGGTGGGACAGGGTCTGGGTTTCCAGGAGTCTGGAATTTCCAGGAGTCTGGAGTATTGGCCAAAAGAAGAGAATCCCAGGGACCCAGCGGACCCAGGCCAGCAGGGCAGGGTGAGAAACCTGCGGGAGAAATTCCAGGCCTTGAACTCCACAGGTTGACACTGAGTCCTGGGAGAGGGAGGAGCTGTGCGGCGTGAGGAGGACACAGAGGAGCCTAGGCATGCTTGCCCACAAGCTCGGGCTCCCCCTGCTCATGTGAGCCCCTGAAAGAATGCTTTGGTGTGCTCAGCAAGTGTCTTCACTTGCTGGGAATGCCCCCAGTGCTCCCCGGGGCTCATGGTGACTTTCATAGGTCCAGCTGAGCCCTTCCACCCACCAAGGCCACTGTGGCCACTTCCCTTGTGTATAGTTCTTCTCCAGTAAGAAGCTGAATATTTAAGCCCTCCTTTTCCCAGGGAGAGCAAGCCGTGCTCAGGCTCCCTCCAGTGTTGGGCTGACCACTGCCAGGCTGAGGAACCCACCCAGAGGAGCCGTGGGAAGTGGCCTGGGGAGGCTTTGCTCTTTAATTCTGCCTTTTCTTAGGATCCAGGCGGGAACAAGGCCCATAATTTATTGCTTTCCATTCTGTGGTGTATTCGTATGCACACGTGTCTGTGAGTGTGTGCTCTGTTGTTGATTGCTTTCCCATGAAGAATGTAACAGACTTGATTCAGGTACTTTCGTAGGTTGTCTTGCTGACCCTCTGGTTGTCGCTCATGTATGTACATTTCATTATTTGCCGATGGTGCAAAAATCGCTGCTCAGCAACTGACCTGTGTGTGGCTCTTCACTGGGCCTTGCGGGCTGGGGCTTGCTGACCGAGGCGAGGGGCGTCTTAGGGAGGTGGGCGTGGGGGCGGCCGCTGCCACATTGCCTCTGCGCCATCCGTGCTCAGGAAGCATAAGGCAGGGTGCTTGCAGGGGAGGCCGGGGCAGTCGGATGTGCAGGAGGGAGCCTGTGTCTGCCCGCCCTGGCCTGGTGTCCGGTGGGTGTTGGGGGGAATGACATCGTGCCAGCCTTGAGCTCTTTTCCTCAGGGACCAATGTTGGACCAAAAAAGGTGAGGAAAATGAACATTTTTCTAATGGGCAGATGTTTCCAATGTCTGGTGCCTTTTCTCTCCCTCTCTGATTCCCAGGAGACATCATAGGAGACAAGGATTCTAAACTTGGAGCCTAGACATATCTTGAGGAGGCTTGCAACGTGCCTCAGTTTTCATCCCATTCTCAAAGTGTCTTTTTTCCAAACGGCTGGGAGTGCCTGCCTATTTCTGATTGGTCTTTCTGCCCCTTCTCTGTGGTGGACCAGCCTTCTTTGACCCTGTTCCTGCAGGCAAGTGTTTCCACAGGTCGGCTGGGTCAGGGCTCTGAGCTTCTGATAGTGCAGGACAGACTTGACTTGAAGGTGGTCGAGCAGAGTCTGAGGAGGTCAGGGGGAGAGCGGAGGCCGGGGAGGCCTGTCCAAGGCAGAAGCAGACAGAGCTGCCCGCTGTCCTGATGTTTAGTGGCTACCACTGCAGTTGGCTCCAGGCTTGGGGTACGATGCTCAGGAGCCATAAATGTACTGAGGTGAGAGTCAGGACCCCTCTGGTCCCAGCTCTGCCATTAATTAGCTGTGTCACCCGAACTCTTGCTTTTTTCTTCATCTACAACTTGAAGAAAATGGATGACACACTGCTTCTCAAACTCCCTGACAAACTTTTCACGGGGACAGGCACAGGCCTGGGAAGTCGCAGTGAATGCTTTCCCCAGGTGATCCTTAACCCTCCAGGTATGACTGGGAGCCTAGAAGTGGCTCCCTGATTCTCACTACCAGCTAGAGTCGTCAGTGGAGCCTTTTGAAAAATGGTGATGCCGGTTTCCTCCACCTAGACCAGAAGAATCGCCCCCTGGGAGATGAATCCAGGGCATGGTGCTTCTAGTGATTCTGATATCCAGTGAAGGCCAAGATCTCTGTGCAGAGCTCTGTGGGGAAGAGCTTGCCGCAGACCCTCAAGGTGGTTGACCGCATGAATCAGCGTGCTTCTGCCAGGGTCTCTGGCAAGGCACAATGGCTTGGCATGAGCCTCTCCGGGGACAAACCAGACACTGGCTCACCCTCGGTCTCTGTGGCAGTCCCTCCTGCCCTTGCTCACTCGACCACCCTCGTTGTTCCAATTCAGAGGGAAACAAAACTAGTCAAATAAGTAACTGAGAGAAAGATGGAGCATTATTGATTTATTAGAAAAACTAGTAAATGGATTTTCTCTGGTTGGTGGAAGCACATTTGAGCATGTGGAGGATGAGGCCCAACTGGCCCCAGGGCCAGATTGTGTGGTCTGTGCCCAACAGGGTTGCAGTCTTATGGAGCTGCCTCCTCCCTTGTGTCCTCCCTGAGCTTGCTTGTCCAAGGGACCAGGCCATATGGTCCTCTGGATCCTTGCGCCTGTCCGCTAAAGGGAGAGAGATCCAGGACCAACCTTGGGGACCCTAGTTGCCTTCCAATAGGAAAGAGAAGTGGTGTGGTGGAGTCGCTGAGCCTTCCACAAGCTTCTGGTTACAGGTGCTAGTTTTAGGGGGTGGGGGGAAGCCTGATGACAGTCTACCAGCACCCCTCCACCCCCCACGAGCCAATCAGTTGAGGCCAGGGGATGAAGGGGAAGGAGAGAGGGAAGGAGGACCACCTGACCATGCCCAGAAGGAGCTTTCTCCAAGCTGTCCTGGGATGGAAGCCTGTTGTGCTGGTGTGGACTGGAGTTTGTCAATCTAGTTTGGGAATACTGTTAAAAGACTGCAAAGTAGAAAATGTCAGGAGGGGAGAACCCTTGCCAGGGTGCCAGGAGCTTAGCCCCCTGTGGCAGTCTCCCAAAGCCGAGCTCTGGTAGCTGCAGTGCTGTTGGGTGAGTGTCTTGGGGCCTGGGAGACTTGGGAGGGATGCCTGGGGCGCTGGCGATAGCTGGTGGGTCACATGCGGCTGGCTGCCATTGCCCAGTCTGGGGGACCTGGGGCGGCGGAATCCTACCTCTTCCTTTGGGGCCCTTCCAGTCTTTGGGCTATGGAATTACTTGCTGGAAATTTCTCACCTCAGTTGCTACTTTGGCACACGTGGAAGGGAGAGGGGACCCCTAGTCTCTGTAAAGACTGGCCCGGGGAAAGAGTTGAAGATTGCTGCCACTACCTGCTCCTGAGTAAGGAGCGTGCTATTTGCCTTGGAGCAGAACATGCCCTCAGGTGCACCAGAAGCCTTCACTGCCAGGTGAGTAGTCCCCATATGGCCTCCTGCCTTGATTTCCCCAGATGGAGAAAGAGGCTGGTGAGTGGTATGTACTAGCTTCCCTGTAGATGCAGAGAGGGATGCAGGATTAGATGCAGAGCGGCCAAGTGAAGACCCTGGCTACACAGTTGGGACCACCTGATCCGGGGATGTCAGGCTCCATTGGAGAACTTCTCTCCTGCTGAGAACTTCTCTCCTGCTGCTCTTGGCTGAAGTTAGCTACCCTTTGACAGGGAGGTTCTGATCTCTAAGCTGGGCCTGCATGAGGGGCTCCTGGGAAGGCCTAATAACTCTGGACGCCCCCCTGTGCTTGCTACCTGAACACCCCCACCTGCCTTCCAGAGGGATCATCTGGTGCCAAAGGCTCCTCCTAGGGAAGGTGATAACACAGCAGCTGTATAGGCCACAGGGACTCAAACTCCGGCTGCCCCCACTTTGACCCCTCTTTTGGACCTAAACCCAGTTAAGATGCTGGGCTGGAGCTGTACTGCTGTCAGAGTGATGGGGGAGATCTTTGTGGGAACCAGTGCCGTCTTTCCTCCAGAAGTCTGACCTTGACAGCGTGGGAAAGGCTGTCCCTGGGGAAACAGTGTGTCAGGCTCCTGGCTGTGTTTGGGGAAGGGGGTTGTCAGATGTTTGGTGGCCTTTGCCCCCATGTGTTTGACCAGGACCTGCAGGAGAAGCTGAGCAAGGGGTGCTGTACCTTGATGGCCCAGGCCCCCCGCATTTGTCCTAGGTTTCCAGCGGTGGTGTGACATGAGTGGTAGTCCCCAGGTGTGGTTCCGTTTGCCACCCCAGAGTGCTAGGCGCTGGACTTTGCCCTCTGTTCGACCCTCAGATGGTACCAGCTACAGACACGACACATGGGGCCTTTGGCTTCGGGATGCTCTCCTGCAGATACTGGCTTCCCCTCTCCCATCTGGGGAGCTCTACTGTCCCTAAGGGACCCTGGGTGTGAGCTGGACAGGCTGATTTGGCTGGGGGTTGGGGAGGGTCCCAGAGTGGAGAGACCAAGAGCCTTGGACAATGTCAAAGTCGGTCTGCCATCTCCACCTCTGAGCCCGGTCCTGCTGTTTTAAGAGGACCGGCCTGAGCGCTTTTATCCCTTTTACCACCCATGGTGGTGGCAGAGGGCATCGGAAGCAGCAGGAGGCCCTTGTATTTAGGACCCACCAACCTTGGGAGGTGCCCCCCCCTTTTTTTGGTGAGAGCAAGGCAGGGGGGAAGGATGTGGTGGCCCCTGAGGTGAGAGTCCCAGTTCTGAGGAAGGGGAAGAGGCCTCTTGTGTCCTCGGGGTCCCCAGCAGCCCCCTGGCTAGAGCTAGAGCCCTGGGCGCCTACCTGAAGCTCCTTCCTCATGCCCCTAAGGGGCAGGTCAGGCATTTCCAGTGTCCTCATCCCTTTCCCTGGCCGTCACCAAATGGGAGGTGGCCCCAAGCAAGGCCTGCTTTGGGAGTGGACAGCATCTGAGGAGCCGCCTCTGTCTTCCCCAGCTCTTGTGGGGCGTGGAAGCTGGAGGCCCTTCAGGCGGGAGGAGGGGCGGGTGAGAGAGGAGGGCAGGTTCCTGGGAAACCGGTTCCTGCCCCAGGTGGCCCCGGGCCGGGAACGGGCTGCACTGGAGCAGAGGCAGGTGGGAACTGGCAGGCGGCACAGCAGACCCAGACCGCAGGCCATCAGCAGACCCAGACCGCAGGCCATCGGCGATTGTCGCTGTCAGAGAAGGCAGGCATGGGGGGCGGTAGGGGGGGAGGGACGAGGAGAAGGACCAGGCTGGGCTGAGGCTGCAGGCACCCTGCCAGTCCCTACACGGCCCAGTCCCGTCAGCGGGGCGCCAGAGAAGCTACTTCTTTTTGGGGAAGAAGCTGAATCTCTTCTCCTTGTCTTTCTTGCCAAGGCTGGCGTCGGGGCCAGTGACAGAGGGCAGAGGCAAGCTCTGTGCCTTGACGCGGATGCTCTGGGACTCGTTGATGGCGGTGCTCACGCCCTGCAGCCAGGACAGCATCTCCTCCTGTGGGGCGGGAGGGTCAGGCGCCACCAGGGAGGGGCGTGCCCCCAGGACTGCTTGCAGCCCGGGTCTGGGCGAGGCCCCGGGCACTTACCTCATCCTTGCCGTGGAAGAGCCACTCACTGCCATTGCTCAGCCTAGGACAAGCGTTTACTGCTAGGTGGCCACCTCTGCCTGGAGAGGAGCCAGAACCCAGAGCCTCCCCGGGACCAGAACCCTCACAGGCAGCACGGCACCTGCTGAGCGAGGTGAAGATCTGGACTCCAAGCCTCTTTAATTTGAAAAATCCCTGAGGGGCAACTTTGGCGTGGAGCTGGTCCCCTCCAGGTTCCCATCCAGCCACTAACGCCAAACTGAGCTGCCGGGGAAGGGACCCTGGACGGGAGGGGCCTCACCTCAGCTTGAAGACGTGCTTCTTCTTCTTGTAGTTGGATGCAACCTCACAGATGGCGTGTCTCAGGGCCAGGGGTTCCTCCCCGTGGTAGGGCAGCCCCAGCGCCAGGTTCTTAGCGTCCTTGTAGAAGGTCAGCTCGCTGTTCCGGAGCACACAGTACAGGTTGTTCCAGGACCTGTGGAGACGCCGGCCAGCTGGTCACGCACATCCCGATGCAACACCTCTGTAAGCCATTGTTATGGCTGTGCCAGTTTGCTTTTATTATACCATTTTTGCCCCAATAAATATAACACATTTTATAGTTAAAAAAGGAGATGGAAATCAGCTGTAATTCCACTACCAAAAATTAGCTATTGTCAACATTTTATGTATTTTCTAGTCTCTCTAGTCCCATACATGATGAAAATTGCATTATAGTGTATATTCAGTTTCATAGACTCCTTTTTTTATATCCTTTTAATTATATCCTGCTTTCAAGATTAATACTATATCAGGGCACCTGGGTGGCTCAGTCGTTTGAGCATCCAACTCTTGGTTTTGGCTCACGTCATAATCTCAGGGTCCTGAGATTGAGCCCCGCTGGGCTCCATGCTCAGGGAGCAGTCTGCTGGAGATTTTCTCTTTCCCTCTCCTTCTGCCCCTCCTGCTCATGCCTGCTTGCTCTCTCTCTAAAATAAATCTAACACATTAATATTTTCACATATCATTCAAATCTTTCCTGCAAATAATTTTGAATTGCTGGTTGGTATCCCGTCCTATGTAATCCCTTTATTGGTCTTGTTTAAATGGTGCAACTTAAACAGCAATGTGGTAAACATTCATGCATAAATCTTCACTAGAACTCAGATCTTACCTTGAGGTACATTTCTAAAAGTGGGATTAGTAAATCTAGGACCAGCAGTGTAAACTTTCAAAGCCCTTCTGCACCCATGAGCATATGTGATTCTCACCACAGAGCAGAGTTTTGTTCTGGTTATTTTTCATTTTGTTGAGGAGATCTGCCCGGTATACTGTAAAAAAGCACTTTTTAAAGAAACACATTTGTGGACATCAAGACTCAGCTGATGTTTGGTGACAAGCTTATAAGCTCATGGGTGGGCTAACATGAGCTCCTTGACCAACTAATGGGAAATGTGGTGCTTATTCATCTTTTACAGGAAGGATGCTGGGGAACAGGGCAACAGTCAGCTTCTCCTCCTCCTCCCTTTGGAGGGCAGGACGGTGGAGAGCTTGTTGGGCTCATAGGGAGGAAAGACTGCAAGTTCAAAGAGAGAACTTGACCTGTACTGGACTGTGTAGTGAGTCTTTATGGGGCCCAGGTTTCTGACACCCAGAGAAAGATCCTCCAGGGAAGCTCTGATCTTTCCTGTAGCCCTCACACCTGCTTTGAGCTTAGAGCCTAAGTAAGGCGGTTGCTGAGAAGGTCAGTCCTGAAATAAAGTGCTGCCTCGAACAAATGACTTCTCTGAAATTCTGTTTCTCTATCTGGGAAACAGAAACCTTGATACCACAGGGTGGTTGTGAAGTTACCAGTCCTAACGACACCTTACACATTGTAGGTGCTCAGGAAATGCTAGTTTCCCCTTTCCTGGTGGACTCTGCATATATAATAAACATCTTCAGGGTGCTTGAGCCCCCAGATTGATTTCTGGAATTTGAATGAGCTTTGGCATTTCCCACCGTTTACCCCCCTCTCCCAGCCCAGGCTCTGTTTGCTGCCACTTGGCCCTGAGAACAGGATTGGCTTCAACCTCCTGATGCTGCCCTGTGTCCCCACAACCCTGGAATGCTGCCTAAAAACACCCCCGTCCTCTGCACCCGGGACCTTGGGTAAAAGCAGCCCTGAACAGACTGAACTCAAGGATGTAACTGCCTCAGGGCCAGGAAAGGACATAGCCTTTGAATAAGTTCCTGAGGGTCCCAGAGTTGTTGTAGGACAGCACTGGGAGGGACGACCAGAAGGCCTGTATGCCAACTCCATTCTTCTCTATTTGACAGCTGGGATAACTTGCCCAGATTGGTTGAAAAGCAGGCCTTGGTCAAGGGCATGTTGTTACGGCCATGTTCCCAGCCCTGGGGTAAGAATAACAGGTAGTTAAAAAAAAAAAGAATAACAGGTAGTATTCACCGAGAAGCTATTCTGTACCCACTTGGGATCTGTATCAAAGAGGCATGTTTTCCTCCTCATCCCCATTTTACAAATGGGGAAACACGCTGAGTAACTTGTACAAGGGCATAGGATTTGAACTCAGGACTTCCCTATCATGCCAAGTAGCCCCTGGGCTGGCCCAAAGGGGTGCCTGGGAGCTCTCAGGCAGAAGGCACCCTCTCCCCTATCACACGCCCATGTTGCCAAGGCTCTGTAGGGGGAGAAATCCCTGGGAAACCAACCACGCCTCCCCCCAGGAGCCCCCTCCCTCGCCCTGCACACACCTGTTGGATGCCTTCTTGTTGGGCCCCTCCAGGTCATGTTTGCGTCCCAGGTAGCCCTCCATCTGCACACTGTACCCGTGGTCCCGCTTGGCCGGCAGCGTTGTAGGCTCATCACCCTCGCTCAGAGGCGTGTCTAGGACCTTAAAGAGAGGCTGGGTGGCCGGCCTCTCATCCCCACTGGATTTCTCCTGCGGCCCCGGAAGGAGTGGCGGCTGCAGGTCCTGAGGCCACTGCCTCTCTTCTTCCCCCTGCTCAGGGGCATATGGGAGGAGCACATCTTGCTAGAGGTTCAGACCCAGGGCTGGCTAGTACTAGGAAGGCTGAGCCAAACCGCGCCCCCCCCCCCACCTTCCTTTCTGGCTCTCCCTTGACCTGCAGGGCCACCTGGTCTGCTTCCCTAGACTCTGCCCATGCCTCGGGCTCCATCCCCACTCCCCCCACCCCCCACCCAGCCCCAACACAGTGATGGAGGTGCTTAGAGTCAGCTGAGGGGCCTGGGTGATGGGTTCAATGCTGGAGCTTTCCAATGCCACTGGCCAAGCCCTGGCTCACTGCTTGGCTCCTGCCCACCCCCCTGCTGCAGCAGGGGCTCCAACTGAGTTAAATGTGGGCTCCGGCAAGATTTCCTGTGAAGGGCGGTGCTGCTAACGCAGCTGTCAAGAGCACCTGGTTGGATGCTGAATGGGGACTCTGCTGGTACCTGCTTGTGTCTAAGGCCCCAAATCTCCCCTGCCACCTTACAAAGGGAGAACCTAGGTCCTCCCAGTCATGGTGCAGGGCTAACTGGGATTTGTTGGAGTAGGGCAGTGGCTCCTAATCCTGACTGCCTTCTCCCATGGCCTCAGAAGCTTTAACAGAACACACCCCGGAGCTGCTGCATCAGCACAATGGTAGTTCTGAGTAAGCTTTTCACCCTCACTAATGAGCAGCTGACATTGAGAATCCCTACAAGGGGGAAAAATGGTGGCTTTTACC
Source organism: Spilogale gracilis (assembly GCA_004023965.1). Taxonomy (NCBI): domain Eukaryota; kingdom Metazoa; phylum Chordata; class Mammalia; order Carnivora; family Mephitidae; genus Spilogale; species Spilogale gracilis. Next base: position 109,509 of record PITA01002392.1, on the reverse strand, counting down.
TCCCTGCTCTTCCCTCTGGGGCATGGGGTGCTCTGGCCCCTGGTCAGCCCAGTGAGGGGCCTCCAGTGGAGGCAGATGTCCACGAGAAGGGGAGCAGACCGGGTCCCTGTCTGCAGAGGCCTCTGTGATCTGCCTCTGCACTAAGAAGGAGAGGGCAGGACGGATGGGAACAGCAGGGGCAGCCGGTCTCCTCCCACCTTCCCACCCCCAGATAGGGTACAAACAGGCACCAACAGAGACAGCCTCGCTCCAGCTAGCTCATCAGAGCCCTCTCAAGGCCTGACTGCTGGAGATCTTACTGCACCAGGTGGGAAGGGTCCTGCAGGTCCTTGAGCTGGTTATGTCTAGATGCTTGAAGGACCAAGGGCATCAGCCCAGGAGGACCAGGGCCGCCCCAGGCAGGAGACACAGTCCCCTGTGCTACTCCCTGCCGCTTGCCCCACAACTGAAAGTGCAGGCCTGGAGAAGCCAGAGAAGAGCAGAAACCCTGTGCTCCCATTGTGGGTCCTTCAGACCTGAAATAGAGAAATGGAGGATGGGAGAAGATGGATGTGACACCAGATGGGGGATTGAAGCTTTAAACTGAGACACACTGGGCTGACTCTTTAACAGCTGAAAGTGACCGAGGATAGCCAGAGATGGTAGTAAAGCAAGGGAAGGAGAGACTCAATGCCAACGCCTGCTGCTGTGGCTGGAAGAAAGGTAAAGCTGGTCATGTTTGGATCCCATCAAATTAGGACTGTCCAATGCACAGTGTTAAGTTGGGGTTCCAGTACGATCTCCTTCAAAGAAAGGATAATAGGACTGAAAAGCTTGAAAACCACTAACCTAGTCTAATACCTTCAACCTACAAGGAAATTTATGCTCAGAGAAGTTAAGTGACTTATCTAAGGCCACACAGCTAGTAAGTATCAGAAGTGATTGAGGGCATGCACTCCAGAATTAGAAGGCAAGGGTTTTAATCGCAACTTTGGGTCTTTCATCTTTTCCTGTCTTAGAGCCTCATGAGAGCTGTGGTTGGCTTCGCACATCTGTAGTACTTGTATCTTCCAGTGTCTGCAATGAGCTAGCATTGGCCACAAGGATCTAGAGGCACCAAAGCCCTGTCTGAATCATCCTCTAGCAGGAAGGAAGGGCAGGACTGGAAGTCTTGTTGTCCAGGTTTGGGCTTCTTTTGTAGACTCAGGCAGGCCACCCTTCTGATGTGGGTATGAAGCTTGGTGGAGGGTGGATTATTAATGCAGAGCTTTAATAAGCTCTGATTATTAAAGATTATTAAAAGCCAGAGCTTTCCCTGCACCTGCTGTGGGGAGGCAGGGAGGGAGGTATGGGGTGGTCAGAGAAGACCCTCAGAGCTGTGTGTGCCTCACTGGCTCAGCCTCTGCCCTCCGCAGACCAGCTGTACTAGGGACTGTGTCCACATATTCTTCCCATGCTGCCATTCCTTCCTTCCTGGAACTGTTCTCTGAAAACAAAGGCAGATTTTTTCAGGATTGCCTCCCAACTTTATCTTCTGCTTTGTCCTCCTGAGTGCCTGACCCCCACTTCCTAGCAGGGGTGTTCAGAGGCCATGGCCTGCAAGGTCAAAAGTTAAATGGCAAGGTCATGGGTTTGTTTTTAGAAAATGGGGTTTTCTAATGTCTGCAAAGATTTCTTCTGTGCTCTTGCTGTTTTTGTGGAGACAGTTTAAAAGCCACTCTGTCCCTTCTGCCCTGAAGGCCAAGGCCTGAGCAAGAGCCCAGAATGAGGGTGAGAGGAGTGTTTGACTGCCCCACCCCCGCACCCCCTCCAAGGTCCAGGGCTGGCAGAGAGGCTCTTTGGGGCTAAGGGAGGAGCCACAGATGAGAAAGATGGGGCATGATTTGGCCAGAAGGACCTTACTTTCCCAGACCCAGTTTCTAAAAGAAAGGTGGGGCAGGGACGAGAGGTGGAGACCCTGTTCCTTCTGCCCCTGGCACTGTGCCATGCTCGGTATGAAGAGTCTGCCTCGCCCCAGAAGGGAGGGATGTGTGGAGAGCACAACACCAGGAGGGGGTACTAGGTGAGCAGTGGGATCCCGAGCTGGCTACTTATGTGGTTGTAGAGACAGGCAGGTTCTGCCAAAGGGCCCTGGAGACGGGAGATGATCTCAGACTCCCTCCTGTCTTCCATGTTGTAAGGCAGGAGGCCCGCTGCTTTAGCCCCTAGCTCAGTGGGTTGGAGCTCGGATCCCACCTGCACCGCTGAGGGTGCCTCACTGGGGGACACCACTGGGAGGGCTGAACAAGGGGGACTGGAGGAAATTCTCAGTGGCAGGCTAGAGCAGTTGGATAGTCTAGCTGATAAATGGGAGTGACCACCTGAGGGAGAATGGCCCGGGGTGGGGGCTGGAATCAGGGGTGGTGCTGTGTGCCACGTGGAACCAGGTTCTCCAGTTTGGGGAACAGGTGGCTGAAGGGGCATCTGAGAGGAGGGCATGTGTGTTGGCTGCTGGGACCGTGAAGTCAGAGGAGGGCATGGGACAGCAGCACTGGCTGTGGGTTGGGGGACATCAGGGGAGGAAAAGGCACAGGCAAGAGAGGCTTTTAGGATCTCACCGGACTGTAGTCCAACAGGGAGAGGCCTCTCAGTTCCTGATGGGCAGGGGATGGCTGCCTCTCTTCAAAGTCTTGTACGCTTGACTTTTTAGGGCCCTGCCTTGCTAGGAAGTTGGCCTGGGCAGGCGAAGTAGTTAGAAGGCCACAAAGGAGGTTTAAGAAGCGGAGAAGAAGGGGGGAAAGATGGGTACATTTCTGCTCTGGACTAAAGAGGTTGAAGGTGTACTTCAGGCCCAGCAAGCAGGTGGTATAGAAGACAGCACAGAGATGATGAACTCTATCTTCCACGAGAAAAACCACCTTGCCCAGGACCACAGGGTGTTCTGGAGGTTCTAGAAGATGCTCGGTGAACCCAGATGTATTAACAAGCCAGGTAACACAAGTGAGGGGGCTTCTCTCTAAAGGGGATGCTGATAAGTGAGAACCAGGCATGACGGTGCACACCGGGAAGACACCATTCTACCTTGTGATATGATTGTCTTGCCATCTGACCTCACAGCGAGGACTGAGCCTGGAATGCACACATAGGTGGATCAAGGGGGAGGCATTTTGGGGAGGCTGGTTTGGAAGGGCTTTGGCAATGGATGTTAGAATTCAGATGGAGAAGGCTTCTTTTAAGAGATGAAGGACTATGGTGAGGGACAGAAGAAAATGAAGGGGAAAACGAAGGCTGAAATCATCTCCTAGATGCCAGAAGTTTCACCTATATTCTTTCTCAGTAATCACGCCTGTGAGGCAGGTATTACCACCACCCCTATTTTATAGATTCAGGAAAGTAGGGTCAGGTAGCATGAGTAACTTGCTCAGCCAAACATCTAGTGAGTGGAAAGTCAAGGAAGCAGACCTGTCTGGTCCTGAACTCCGAACTCTGTGTTCTACCCACAGAATCCTGTGGCACAAGGGGCTGGGACAGCCACTCCAGAGGTTGAGTCAGAGAACACCTGAGGGGCTGGAGGAGGGGCCTGGGGCCCCAGGAGACCTGTGACTGGATGCCTGGGGCAATCAAAACAAGGCTTTGAAATGGAGATGGGGGAAGCCAGCCACTTCTGGGGAGACTTGCATGCTCCCCTAGTGTTTGGTGTCTGACTGCTTCTCCTCTAGGAAAGGGGTGGGAAGGACTGTGGGCAGGCAGGCTGGGAAGACAGTTCACAAGACAGTTTACAAGAGAAGAAAAAGGTGCTTTGTTGAGTGAAAGAAGAAATGAAGAGATGGCAACTCAGGGAGAGGAGAGACAAATGCCTAGAGAAAGAAGGCAGGCAGGAGCGGCTGGGGTGGAGGGCTCTCACGAGAGGTGGGATGAAGGGGCAGAGGGGCTTCACACCGGATCCTGGGGGCCAGCCATCCAACTGAGATGACAACTGGGACACCAGGGAAGATGAAGAGGGTGGAGGAGGGCACCAGGCGAAGTGAGGGGAAAGGAGAGGGGGGTGTGTGCAGGGTCCCCTCAGACAGGGATGGGGAGACCTGGTCCACTGCCATCATGGGTGGGAGAAGAATGAGGCTTCTTTGGGAGTAGTCTTCACCATTCCTGCCAGCAGTGTGGGCTCTTGTGGTCCCTCTGCCCCGGAGAAGCTGGTGGTGGCTCCATCTCATGATGACTCTGAGCCAGCCACTCAGAAAGATTAATGAGAGAAGATGCCCACTCCCCCATCCAGATCTGATGCCCAGTGGTTAAGGTGGCAGCTTCAAACCCCATTTCTGAGATGCCTCCAATGTTAATTGGGTTCCGTCCCGAGTTTGTCAGTGCCTGCGTTGCTCTGAAACACAGCTTGGAAGAAAGAATTTAGGATGGCCTGGGGAGCAGCTGGGCAGGGAAGATCACGTGTGGCCTGAGTGCAGAGAGCTGGACACACTCAGCGGGGCCCACAGGGCTGGGAGGAGCCCCAAGGGTCAGAGCACAGCACTGCAACTGCAGGTGAGCCAGCCAACACCACCCCCACCCCCACCCCCCACCCCGCCGCCAATGCCAATGCCAATGCCAGCCTCCCTCGGGGAAGACAGGGCCCGGCCCAGCTTCAGGGGAAGAGGGAGTCCTTTCCAGGCCCCTGCTGCTCATTATGAACTAATGCGATTCGTCTGGGCTGAAAAACCCCTGAAGCAGCAGCTCTGCTGGGCCTCACGGGGAGGGGAGGAAGGCTCAGGAAAGCTAGCTCCGGCAAGAAGAAACAGCAACACCGCTGCTCCACACACACCCACGTTCCTTCCATCCAAGGACAGCGGAGGCGGCCTCTGGACGCTGAGTAAAGCTTCTGGCTGCCTGCCAGGGAGGCCACTCTGAGGGGAGCGGCCCAGCCTGCCAAGGGGGCGGCAGCAGCTGGGGCCACCCAGGCATGGTCTGAACCGTATCCTGGCTGCGACTCAGAGCCTGCTTGGTGCGGAGACACATCCCTCGCCACTGTAAGTGCTGGTCACCTCCCTGAAGCCTCAGCAACCTCTGAGACTCCAGAAGGGAGAGGCGAGGGACTTAGGCAGCTCGAATCCCCACCCTTCTCCTGGAGGAGCTGCCCAGTCCTCTCCGGGGCGGCCAGCTGCAGGCGGTCTCTGAGGGGCAGGCTAAGAGCGCCGTCTGTGGGCTGCACTTGGGTTAGAGCTCTCCAGGGCCAGCCGACAAATGGGGCTGATAACGCACAGCAGTCGCTTGCTGGAGTAGTCTCATGTCCCCGAGGCAGGAGGGGCATGGCTACCCATGCCGTGACCCTGAACACTGACTCTAGGAACACCAGTCCCTTTCAGGGCTGTCCCTCACGTGGTCATAGCTGCCCCGTTGGGAGAGTTCCTCAAGCAGGTCCCAACTCCCATCCCAAAGCCAAGAAACATGCCGTGTGTGCAGAAGACATCCCAGCACTGTTGGGTGGGGACCCTTGAGCCAGGAGCAACTTGGACCCCCTGCTGTACCGTCTGTCCTCCGTGAACTCAACCCCCTCTCACCACCAGCGCTGTGCCAGGGTTCTGAGGCACCCAGGCTCTGGGAGATGAGGATGCTTATCAAGACCCCCAAGCCCTTTGCAGAGCCACACCCAGGATGAAGGGGAGATACACAAGGCAGGGGGCATTAGGGTGACAGTGCCCAGGCACCAAGAGGAAAGGGAATAGTTCAGCCTGCTGCCAGGCCCCCATCCAGCACCTGGGGCCACGTGCTGAGCTGAGGCCCAGCTCTGCCTCTCTCCACTGAACAAGGACGGAGGCAAATACCCAGCTCATTACCTCTCCTTTCCCCTCCCCAGCTTCACACCAGCCAGCACTTGACAAGCGAACAGGCTCTTCAGAACTAAGGATGAGACCAGAAGAGAGTGGGGAAACCCACCTCTCCCGGCCTCCCCCTCTACTTAGGAACATTTTTGACGTATGGGAGGGTTCTAGATTTTCCATGATCCCTGAGAAAGGGCTTTATAAGGGTGAGGAGACCCAGGAGGATTAGGAGGCTTGTCTAAAATCATGCAGGAAGGCTTCCCAGAATTAGGGAGTAGACAAAGTCCTGACTTCCACTCCAGAAGTTCTGGCTTCTGCGATACCTTGTTTTTTTCTGCTTGGCCTCACACACACTGACACACTTACCTGTACGAATGCTTTTTTTTTTTTTTAAACCAGAATGTGCTCTAATGTGGAAAGGTGGTGAGGAAGGCAATTTATTGTACGATGATGCGCTTGAAGAGAAGACTGACGTGGAATGGCGCACACACACACACACCTGGGAAGGGGAGGACTGAGCTGGGGCTGGCAGGATGCTCCGCACACCCACCTGCGGTGTGTAGTCAGCTAGACAGGGGTGCAGGTGCCTGCTCCACTCCCCTCCGCTCCCCCCAGCAGGAAGCCAGCATGCACTGGTGATGGGTTTCACAGAAAGCAACACCACATGGCTCTATTCTATAGGGCACCCATACCAGACCACACACAGGGACAGCAGGAGAGCCACCGTGCCCCAGGCCAGGCCGCGGAGGTAGGGGACAGCACACTGCCAGCCCTTCCCGGGAGAGGCCTGTGGTTTCTGTAGGTGTCCCAGGCTGCATGGGACCCATTTTCCTCTCTTCTCAGATCAAAGACCAATTGGAGATCGTGCCCTCCCCTGGAGTTTTGGAGATCCTCATGAAGCCCAGCAAAGGGCCCAGAAAGTAGTAGGAAATTTGTTTCCATGAGGCCTCAGGCATGGCTTTCACTGCATTTGCCATCTGTTTCTTCCTGTACCAAACAGGTATTTTCCCCTTTGGTGCAGTGGCTGGCTCTCTGGGAAGGGTCTCAAATGCAGGCTCATTCACTCCTTCCAGAGATACTCGGGTCCAAGTGATTTTATTCCCCCAAACCCAGTGACACTCAGGTGCTGGACGGAGGCAGCTCTGATGCACACGTAATTACATTTGCACAGACGTACATGACACAAACCACGGAGTCGGTCACGTAGGGGCCCGCAGACATGGGACACCACCGCATGGAGACACACAGGGATGGACAGCCGAAGCGTAGGCAGTGTGCGACAGTCCCAGCCCCAGCGTCCACAGTTCCTGCCAGCCCCCCAGAGTTCTCTCTTCTTCCAGAGGGGCTGTCTCTGGGAGAAAGGGGCTGGGACGAAGTCCACCAGAGACCCCACATGCGATGATGGCACTCAGAGAGCACTGCCAGGAGAGGCCCTCCATCGGGAGCCCAGGAATGCCCTCTGCTGGACATGAACGGCCAGTGCAGCTCAGAAAGGGACACCTCTGGCCAGGCTGAAGACAGCAGCTCAGCCATGGGAGGGTGCCTGTGTGACTTTCAGAAGTGTGATAAGGGCTGAGATACAGACCTGATGGGGATTCTGCATGGGAGATACTCATTCTATGTGCATTTTTTCTGGGCTGGTTGGTGTATCAGAAATTTCCACCTAGAATACCAATCTCCCTAAAGGTTCAGGCAAGCTCCATCGGACAGCTGGACAGGTGGGGAACATGCACATGACAGGTGAGCCATGCAAGGCACATGCTGAAGTCTTATCTTCTTCATAGCTATTCCCCAGGGCATTTCTCCAAAACTGGGGTTACAGCCTCTTGGGATCCCTGCATGGACACCCTGGGTCTTTTCAGCTAATGGACCTATTCCTTCCTGAAGCCATGTGGCCCATGCCTTTGGCAGCTGGTCTCTCTTGGACCCTGCCAACACTTCTGTCAGCCAGGTCTCTGCTGCACTCACCTTTTCTACAAGGTGGGGGGGAGGGGACTGGCCTGTGACCCAGAAGCCCTGGGGCTCTCTCTCATTCCAGCAGAGCTCCGTGAAGTCTGTTCCTGCTTCAGAGCCAGCTCCACATCCAAACCCACCCACAGGCACCAGGCCGGTGTGTGCGTGTGTATGTGTGTGTGGGGGGAGCAAAGGGGAGAGGGCTCAGGATAGGAGGGATCTGCTAGAGGGTTGGGTGTTCCCCCTTCGATGCCTCGAATGCCTGTGGCTGGGGCAGGCGAGATTAGATGGTCTGTCTATGCGTGTATGAGAGTGTGTGTGAATGTGTGTGGAGGGCATGCTGGGTTAAAGGTGGAGTGAGAGGGAACATGGGAGAATGATGGTATAGAAAAATAAATCTCCCCGGATCAAATGTTTCTCCTAATGTAGATAGTGATGTATCTATATGATAAAACTTATTAGACTAGATAAAATCAAACTAAGAAGAATCATGTCAGTAGGCTGGCATGTCAATTTCTTTTGGGCTGAAGGAAGGAGGGGAATTATTCTAATTAAGGAAATTAAGGAAAGCTAAGTGAAAAAGAAGACTGGTCTGAAGGAGGAGTCTGGGAACGCGGGCAGCTGAGCCTAGTAGGGGTGAGAGGGTTCTGGCAGCAAGGACTCCCAGGACATAAAGGACTGGAAACTGACCGGGGACGTTCTCTCGGTGGCTGCACGATGTGGACCTCGGGGAGCCTCCCCTGCTGTCTCGCCTTCTTCCTCTTGAGGCCTGGGGAAGACATAGCTCCTCTTTAGAAACCACCTCCCCGAAGCCAGTGCCCACCCCCAGGACCTGGCCTCCCACCCTTCCTGCCAGGAGCATGTCAGTCTCTCCTGGTCTGGGCCTCCCAGCAATAGGCAGTCAGCAAGGAACTGTTTAATCTGAAATGTTATGGCAGATCCTTCAGAAAGAAACGGACATGGTTGTAGGCAGAACAGCCCTGGGGCAAGTGTTCAGGTAGCTCCCAGAGCAAGGGGGCGTTTCTGCCTGCACCAGGCCTTCGGGTCACCAGTGATTTGGGGGAAACAAAAGCTCCCCTCTGCCTTTAGGCTGCAGACATTCCAGATTTCTCTGGCTAGTGGCCCAGGTGTTTGAGGTATTATTAAGACATCAGGGGGCCTGTTTCTGAGGAAAAGCACCCTCCTTCCCCCTTCCCACCTCTCCCCCTTCACAGAGCACTCCTGCAAGTCCACTGCCCGGCTCGCACTTACCCGCTGTCCTCCTCGGGTCTCTCTGGGGTCTGGCGTTCTTTCAGCTCAAGCTAAGGGGAAGAAAAGACCCAGGGTATCAGAGTAGCCACAGAGAAGAGTCTCCTCACTGTTAGACCAGCTTTTCCTGAAGACGGCTCCCCACACACCTGGTGTTTGTTCTTTTAGAAATTATTCCTTTTGTCTTCCGCATTCAGAAGTACTTTCTAGGCTCTTATTTCCTTCCCACTCTGCCCCTCGCTAATCCTTTTACACTGTCCTTGGGTGCCTAATAACAGGCTCAGAGTTCTTGACCAGAGGTCCCCCCTCCTCTGGGGCATGGCTTTGGGGCCTCCCAGTGCCCATTCCCAGCTCACCGTGGTGGGCTTCTCCAGGGCAGCAAAGCGCTCTGCCCAGCTGGCCGTGGATTTCTCAAAAGCCTCATGTCTCCTGATAAGCTTCTCCACACCATCCACCGTGTGTCCAAAGTCCCGGCTGGCCAGGTAAGGCTCCTGGGCGATCAACCATGCTTCGGCCACAGAGGCATCCCTCGAGAATTGGCATACTTCCAGTACTGCCACCGGGAACAAGCCACAGACCCACAGGGCCCAAGGGCCTGTTAGCTCTCAGCCTGGGCCGCTCCGCAGGTGAGAAGCTGGCGGTCAGTCAGGAGGCCCTTACAGGGGTCCCTGAACCATGGGGACACTCTGCTCAATGGTGAGCTGCTGCCCGAGACCGCTTCATCCCTCACCATGTGGGGGGATGATTTCCCCATCTCTATCCGTAGTGACATTGCAAAAACACATTAATTAGAAGAAACACTAGTTTGAAAGAAATATAATTTAGATGTCTCCTTTTGAGGAGCAGGCTTTTGCCCTGAACACTCTCTTCCTGGCCCTTGGCTGATTCCCGTGATCATGTCCAAGCAGCCACGGGCCATCAGGCTCTCCTGGCTCGTGCGTGGCTCTCACCTGAGCAGCAGGACTTTCCACCTCTCCTTAGTTTCCGGCTGCAGAGGACGGAGCTCTGTCCGTATCTGACATGCCTCACACCAAACATGTGGGAGCTGCTACAGCCCTAACCTGACCCCTCCCCTGCTACGGGGACCAGCCTGGGACAAGGTGGCCGTGTCCTCCCAGGGGAAGCCGAGCCCCTCAGGGCAGGCAGGGACAGGGTGTGCTGGCTGGTTAGAGGTGGGCTGCCAGCAGCGTGTCCATGCAGCTCTTCTGTGGGGACCCTCGGGGCCCTTGGCTCCAGACCCTTGCTGACGGGTGGCCTTCTGGGGGCTCTTCTCCAGGTGATGAAAATCACCCCCTCCCTGCCCCCAGCTCAGCAGGAGTCTTGCCCCCTCCTCAAGTTCTGGGTGTACTCACACATGCGAAGCTGTTCCTGGCGGTCCTCCCACTTCTCATCCATCTCCTTCCTCCTGGAGAGCACCTGCTTCAGTTTCTCCCTAATCTGTGGGAAGGAAGGGAGAATAGCTCAGGCTCTGGTAAATTTTCCTCTTGTCTGAGGTGGTGTACAAACAGGCCCTGCGAAGCATGCTGGGTTTGGTCACAAGGATCTCACTTCAAGTCTTGGTCCTGCACTTGCCAGCTATGCCACCTTGGGCAAGTCACTTAACCTCTCTGAGGCACCCATTCCTCTCCTAGGAAGTGGGTGTTGCCAACACCAAAGCACACACACATGTGGGTGGTTCGGTGGGTTATGCGTCTGCTCTCCCCTACTAAGCTGCCAGCCTCAGATGGGGGTTGCTGGGGCTCTAAGCCCTGGGCCTGCACACAGCCCTGACACTCCATGAGGGAAACATCTCAGAGAAACCATGGCCCACAGCTCCATCCCAGGAAGCTGTCTGGCCCCGCAAGAATGCAGGCGAGGACAGGGAGGTGGTCCTCTTCACACACGCCCCCCTCCCCCCGCCCCAGCCTCTCACCTCCTCCGAGGCCTGGTGCTGCCTCTCCAGCAGGGACTCCCCCAGCTCCAGACAGGCACTAAAGTTCTTGCTCCGGGTGTCGATCTCTGCCTTGATGCCCTGGTGATACTTCATAAGCAGCTCCACCGAGGAGACATCCCTATGGGGGGGAGTCATCAAGAATCCAGCAGGGGGTTTGGGGAAGAAGGAAACTCTGGGTGACTCTGGCCTGCCTGATGCCAAGTCCAGACCAGAGAGGGCCGGGGCCTAAGTGCCTGGGATCTGAGCCCACTTCCTCCTCTCTCTCGGGCCAGCCAGGGAGTCCTCTGCCAGCCCAGCCCCACAGGAACACTGATGCTCCAGTGTCTTCTGTTGGTCAGTTGGCAGGGGATCAGTTGGGGGCTGGGGGACCCCCTCAGAAGCCTGGGAATATTATTTGACAATAAAAAGAAAATAAATTCTGATACTTGCTACAACATGGATGAACCTTAAAAGGTTTGCACTAAGTGAAAGGAGTGGTCCCAAAGGACCACGTATTGTAAGAGTCCCCTTCTAGGACGAGACTAGGACAGGCAAATCTAGAGAAACAGAAAGCAGACTCATGGTTGCCAGGGGCTAGGAGGAGGAGGGAACTGTGAGGAGGATGACTGCTAATGGGTACAGGGATTCTTTCTGGGGAGATGAAAGTCTTCTAAACCTAGATCATGGTGAGGGCCATACCTGCTGATTGTGAGAAAGCCCCTGAATGGGACGTGTTAAATGCCTGAATGGTATGTACACAAATTGCATTTTGAATGAAGACAAACTATAAAGAGATGGGCCAGTGACTACTGCCAACAAGACAGTCCATGGAGAGCTGCTCCCTGCTGAGGGTCTCACTGCCACGAGCCACCCCCTCACCCCCACCTCACATGGACAATGAGCTCCTTCTAGAGCTTAGGGGGAATGGCCTCCCCGTCCCAACACTGGTGGAAGATACACAGGCTTGAACCTGCCCAGCTTTGGGCATGCAAAGCATTTACTTTCCCTGACAGCGTTGGTCACTGTCCTGCCGTTAGAGGTCTGAATGGCAGAGGTCTTCCTTGCCACTCTCAGGGCTCCCTTTACTCTGAAATGGTCGGTGCCCCCGCCCCCTGCCCCCGGAGAAGCCCAGCCATTGCATTTCTGCCTGGACCCAGCCTCAGGTGCCCCCACAGTCCAAGACGGTCCCTCTAAGGAGGAGTCCCAAGGCAGCGCGCTGGTCTGCCAGCCTTGGGGACAGAGGGCTGAGGGGTGGGACTGCCCTGAGGGTGTCCCCCTACCTAGGTTTCTCCTGGGTCTCAATCTGCCGGATGATGCTCTCCATCCAGGACAGGAGGTCCCGGGCCATGCCGCTGAAGCGGAATTTGTCAGCCGTGTCGACCAGCTGGGTGCGGCGGCCAGCACAGGCGTCAAGCAGTGCTTGCCATGCGGCGGCCACTTCCTGCTCCTTATTCTGGATGGTCTCTGCTTTCTCCCCTGCGTATGCCTTCTGCAGGCGGCCGGCCACGTCCTGGAACTGCTGGACCTGTGGTGGAGCAAAACTGGACATTGTTCCCCAGAAAGACGAGTCCTGGGCCTCTGACAGGCAAGGGGTCTGTTTCCCCTGGATCTCCCTCCCCAGGGCTCTTCTGGAAGACAAGATCTTCAGCTTCCCACCACTGCTGGGGGAGAAGCCTCCTCGTTTTGGACTCTGTGGATCCACACCATCCTTTGGGCTGTGATGAGGATATGGGAGTGAAAGGGATTCTGAGCCCACTGATCTACCCAGAAGTACTGTAATAAGAGTTACTAAGTGCCAGGTATGTTTCATAGGCACCCTGTGAAAGAGGTACTGTTGTGATCCCTGTTTTTGAGATGAAGACACTGAGGCGCAGGGAGCCTGAGTGGCCTGAGGGGTACAGACTAGAGTCCATGCTCACTACTCTGTAGGCTGCCTATCCAAGGGAGGGGCTCTACCAGATTCCCTGTCTGAGGTCAGTCCCAGTGCCATGAGGCCTCATTCCTGAGACTTCAGAGGGCTGTGCCCCGCACAGGGGCTCCGGCGCCCCCAAAGCACAAGGGCTGCAGGGCAGGCCCCACCTCCAGCTGGTGATGAACTCCTAATATGTTCTTTTCTGAGTGAACCAGGGCTCCACCCCCCTTGGTGTCCTATCCCTGAACCCCGCTGGGTAGACACAGGACTCCATAGCCAGCCTGTCTCTTCTAGGACCTCTGGAAAGTTCCTGAGGCCCTGGCAGTGGGGGCCCCTTGCCCTCATCCTTTCCATCACACCAAGTTCTGTGGAGCCCTATGGGCCCACAGAGGTTCCTCAGGGACCACTGCCATGATGGGAGGAAGGGGTCTAAGCAGATCCTGGACCACCCTCCAGCTCCCATGTGGAAAGACTGAACAGCCCAGTGGCTGAGGGCATGGTGTTGAGAACCAGGACACCAGGATGCCTGGATCTGACTCCCGGCTCCACGGTCTGTGCACATATTCTGGGAGCCTGTTTCCACTCTGTGCCTTGCTTTCCTCATCTGCAGAGAGCAGATGATGTTAGTACCTTACTCAGGAGTCAGCGACCAGACGTAATACCGACCCCAGTACTGGGTGCTAGAAAGGTGCCGTGTGTGCATTCTCAGGAATGCTGTGGCACAGCCAGAGACAGCACTTGAAGCTATTCTATGCCTTGGGTTTTTGTGAGGTTTCAGTCTGAAGAACTGCTTCTGAAGCTAAAGAAAGACTGAAAGCCACAGGTCCTGGCCTCTTTGCCCGGAGTGGTTGCCTTTTGAGAAGCGAAACTTCCTGGTATCCATTCCAGAGGCTGACACTCCTGAGCCGCTGGGGAAGAGGGGGATGGCAGGTCCCTGGAGGCTGCTGGGGCTGGGGTGCACAGCAGGGGACAGAAGGCACCTGCATGCCCAGCAGGTGGAGCTCCCGCTCGAAGGCCGTGTGCACCCGGTGGAAAGACTCTGCCGTGCTGGCATCCAGCCCCACGTCCTCCGGCAGCTCTCGGTGCTTTTCATCGATGAGGCCCAGGATCTCTGTGCCCGTGTAGAAGTAGCGGTGCAGGTCATAGGAGGCGGCCAGCAGCTGCATGCGCGTGTCAATGAGCTCCAGCAGGTCCGCCCACATTTCGTTCAGCCCATCCTTCCACTCAGCTATCGTGGCCGCTTCGCTGTGGCCGGCGTCGATGAGCCGCTCGATGATGATGTTCACGTGGTCCACCCGCTCCTGCCCAATCGCCCCCATCTCCCGGGCAAAGTCCCGGAACTTGTCCCGGAGCAGCTGGACGTGGGGGAAACAGAAATGCGGTTATTGGGGCCCAGGGCTGAGGTGGTGTCATTGCCCCTTGGACTTTCACAAGGCGGGAACCAGGACCACCTGGGGCCACATGTGCCCAGGACAGCCTGAGCCCAGGCCGGTGTGTGTCCAGCTCTATGTAGCAGTGTGTGCGTGTGCGTGTGTATGCGTGCATGCGTGTGTGTCTGCATCCGACCGGCCCCTACGTCTGAGGCGTCCAGGGAAGACAGAGACAGCGTCACCGCGTACTCACAGTAACATGGTCAAAGTCTTGCCCCATCTCAGGGGAAGAGGCCACCAGCTCCTTTTCTGAAATCCACTGCTCCAAGTCATCTGTCTCCCTCTTCAGCTGGAACAGGTGATACATGTTTTCCAGTTTCCGCCTGCGCTCTTCGGCTACCTCCTTTAGCCCTGCGTACTGCTTGTCCACTTGCCCCTGAAGTCGGATGATCTGCTCCCTGGAATTCAAAACCAGAGAGCGCTCAGAGATGAAGGCAGAGAGCCCAGAGCTCTGAGGCCGGCTTGGAGGGGCTGATCTTTTCCTCCCTAGCCCCATGGCAGAGATAGCTGGGAACGGAAAACTAGGAGGAATGAGAACAGTTTTTCCCTGGAGGTGCTGGGGAGAAAAAGAACCATTCCTTATACCAGAATGCTTCAGGGCATGACTGAAATGTGTCCATTGGACAGGATGCCTTGCACCATTGTCCCTTGCTCCAGGAGGCTCAGGGAGACAAAAGGGACCTCCTGCGTTAGCCTCCCATGGAGGCTGATGGAGTAGCACTGTGAGCCTGGTACCAGAGGCAGCAGGGATGGGGCCTGCAGTACTGGGGGCTCAATCCCTGGGGCTCCGTGTGAGATGTTGGGGTGCCTGCTGAAGCCCCACAGCTGTGGATACCCTGCAGGCAGCTGAGGCCTGGGCCATGTCCAGGGGTGCAGCCTGACATGTCTGGCCTGGCAGACCCACCGACTGGATGGGTGTAGGTTTTCTACCTTCATGCCTATATAATGATTTTTGCTGAGACATTGGGAGACCCTGAAGTACCTTCTGGACCGTAAAGAGAAAAGCAAAGCTGCTCTTCAGTGTCTCTTAGTATAATCTAATTCTTCAAAAGACTGGAGCTCTTGGTTCACCAAGAGGGTAGTCTTGCTATTGCATTTTCTGATTATTTTGCAAACCAGGCCATAGTTGGCTCCGTTTGGAGTTCCTCATGCAAAACCAAGGCACAAGATGGAACTGGGCCAATGAGCAGTCAAGAAAGCAGTGGTCTCCAACCCAGTTCTCCCCACATTGCTGTTTTCCCACTTGGACCTGAAGGGATCCCGGCTGGTGGGGCCCCTGGCCTGATGTCCATGATCTGGCCAAGTCACTCCAGTGGCACACGCACCCCTCAGGGTGGCCCGCAGACAGCAGGCCCTGGGCCCTGGCAGCCAGCTCCTTGATGTTCCTCCCGTACTCCTCCAGCGTGTGCTGCTGCCTCAAATGCCGCTTCAGCATCACGATGGCGCCCTCTTCGTCCTAGGAGGCAGCAACTCTCAGGACACCTGCTACTTGAGGCACCTGAGGCTGGGTGGGGTGCAGGGTGGGGGGGTGTGTGCAGCCAGGCTCAGGGGACTCTCACAAGAGAATGGTACCAGATTCCTTCCTGCTACTCGTTCCCCAACAACAGCCTGCCTTCCTCCTGACTATTCTCTGATACCTACCCTCCCAGGCCCAGCTCTGATCATCTGACCCCGTGAAAACTTCCTTAGAGATGCCTCACACATCTCTCCCTCCTTCCTGGAAGTCCCTCAGCACAGAATCCATGGCACGAAAAAGGAGGGGAAATTTTGGGTTCGATCACATCTAAGAAACGGGGCACCTGGCTGCAGAACATCTGCTGTAGCAGGTGTCCTCAGTCGCCTGGACTTACAATGTGTGAAGGCTTACTGCCAGCCCCGCCCCCACTCTTTCTCCTGGCCTTGGCTCCCAGCCTTGCACCATCCCCCCAAGCCCGGGCCAACCTTGGGGGTCTCATCAGAGATGATATAGAGCTCTTGTTCGCTGATCCAGGCCTCGGCCTCGCCCGCGTCCAGGTAGTACTGCTGCGCCTCGCTGGCGTCCCGCAGGAGCTGCAGCCGCCCAGCCGCCGCCTCCCGCAGCGTGTCCCAGGCGCCCTGCAGGATCCCCAGGCGCTCCTGGATGTCCTGGCAGTTGATCTCAGCTGCCTCCACCAGCTGCCGCCCTCTCTGCAGCACGTCCTCCACCCGCGGTGTGTGGCCCAGGATCTCGTTCTGCAGCGTCTGCAGCCGGAGGGGAAGGGCTGGGAGGTGAGCCGGGGGGGCCAGGCCGGCAGGCAGCAGTTCAGCCAGGGCCATCCCTAGCCCCTCTGGCAAGCTCTGCCTTGGGGAAGCTAGTGCAGAGTGGGTGGTGGCCATGGAAGCTGCCCCTGACTGTGTAACTTGGCACAGTGAGTGGCAGCCCGGGCCTTTGGACATGGCTCTCCCCACTCCCTAGGCCTCCTGGGTCTCAGCAGAGCTTGCTTCTTGGCCATACGTGTTGGAGGAACAGAGAAGAAATTTTTTTTTTTAAGATTTTATTTATTTGACAGAGAGAAACACAGCCAGAGAGGGAACACAAGCAGGGGGAGTGAGAGAGCGAGAAGCAGGCTTCCTGCCGAGTGGGGAGCCCCATGTGGGGCTCAATCCCGGGTCTCTAGGATCATGACCTGAGCCGAAGGCAGTCCCTCAACCAACTGAGCCACCCAGGCGCTCCAGAGAAGGATTCTTAAGCAGCCTTTGAGATCTTACTTTAGCACCTCTGGCTCTGTGGGAGACAGCAGTTGATGGTGGCTCCTTCCTCCAAGTCCACCCCCCATTTCTACTGCTCAAATCTTTTGTGAACTATGTATTATTTGCTATTTAAACATGTGGTCACCAAAAGGGCGTTTTCCTCTCTCTCTCTGGCGACAGGGTCGCCTTTTTCTTCAGTGGGCCATTACCCATGTGCGCCTCACTTTCGGGGTTCTAGAGGCCCGGGCCTTGCTACTTCCTGAATGTGGGCTCTCGGCCCCTTACACCTCATCTCCTTCCTTTCCACAGCCTCCCTGCAGCCTTGGAAACCATCCCGAAGGCAGGGGCTGAGAGCAGTACACACAAGCCGACAGTGACTATCAGCACTGAAAGCACACAGAACCAGCAAGACCCAAAAGTCACCTAACTGAAATGCCTTCCTACCCTTTATACTCAGAATCTCAATCCTGACAATTTTTAGTGGTCTGTGCAACAACCCATGGTATCAGCTCTGTGTGCTACTTTCTTTCCCAGAGATCCTATGACCTCTGCAAGGGATCCTAAAAGGTATTTCTCTCTTTTTAAGCAATTCCTTTCTAGGCTCCCATGCAGTGTTTTATTATGATGTATTCTTCCTACCTCATGTCTCCAACACAGAACTATGAAGTTATTTCCTTGGTTCTGGGCCTCATTCTAGGCTCTAAGGACAATGTGGAAAAAGAGAAACAAAATCCCTGTTTTCATAAAGCTTACACGGTCGTAGAGGGAGCTGATGGTAAACACAGAAATAAGTGAATAAATGTGGATAATGGCTGCGATGAGGAAGATAACCCACTGAGATCGAGTAGGCATGCTTGTGTCTACTTGAGCTGGGGGAGTCAGGAAGGGGCCTCCTGGAGCAATGGCATCCAAGTGAGGCATGAGCAATGAGAAGGAGGCAACTGCACAAAGGTCTGGGGGATGAGTGTTGCCGGCAAGAGAAAGCATAAAGTCCCTGGGCTGGAAGCCAGCCAGGACCATCTGCAGGCCAGAAAAGCTAGAATACTATGAAGGAGGGTCGGAGTGATGAGAAGTGAGCTTTAGAGGAAGGCAGGAGCCAGACTGGTGGGACAGTGGTTCTTAACCTTCGTTGCACACTGAATAATCTAGGAAAACATACACAATCAGGGCCTTACCCCAAGGATCTTAACTAATTGATCTGAGGCAGGAACTGAGCATCCATAAGAAGTTCCCCCAGGTGATTCTACTGTGCAGCCAAAGTCGAGAACCATTCATGTGGTACCTTGCAGGACTGGTTTAAATACAATGGATAACCATTAGAGCAGTGGTTCTCAAAGTGGGACCCCACACCAGCAGCATCAGCGTCACCTAGGATCTTGATAGATATGCAAGTTATCAGGCTCTCTGCCCAGAGTTTGAATCAGTAGACCTGAGATGCAGCCTGGTTAACTGCATTTTAACAAGCCCTCTGGGTGAGTGTGGTGCATACTGAAGTCTGAGAGCCACTGCAATAGAGGGAATGATAAAATGAGATTTAAGCTGTAGATGGTCTAGTGTAGAGTAGTCTTGACAAGGGTAGTCTTGGGATAGACTCCCAAGAGGCTATCTTTCCCTTTTTGGGAAAAGGAAAAAAACGCCATATTTGTTTTGGCGGAGGGGAGTTGAGGAGTTGAGAGTTTTTGGCGATCATACTGAGGCCAGACTGGGTCAAAGACTTCTGTGTTGAAAGGACTGACGTCAGCTCATTTTACGGTTGAGGAAACCGAGGCCCCAGGATACTGTCTTCTACCAGTCTCCTTCCTTTCACTGCAGGTTGTGGCATTAACTGAACCCCTACCTACTACCTTCTAGCCCAAGACCCTGCCTGTGCGCACTGCAGCCTTTGTGACTAGGTCATGGCAACTAGAAGCAAAGGATCTGAGGAAGTTTTCAGACGCCTCTTTGAATATAACTCAGACCCTGGCCCAGTTGCTGGGCTCTGTGAGCACATGTCAACTACTGTTAGCATGAGGAAGTACTGGCTGCCACGGCCTTTCTTCCCCAAGGAGGTGCAAGGCTGACAGGCATTCTGGGACATGCTGCTCTTCTCCAGGACCAGTTCCCGGGCTCTCGTTGCTCTTGGCTGTGCTGCCCCCACTTCCTGACCCAGAGAGCCAAGCAGGCAGGAGGAGCGACTCTGCCCAAGACCAGGGGCTGGCCACAGAGGCCCCATGAGCGCATGTAGCTAGCGTTCTTGGAAGATACGAGAGGATACCTGTACTGATCTGCTCACTTCCAGGAGTCTGGCCTGGGCCTCAGAAATGGCCCACGAGGTTTAAGAAAGAGCAGAACAGCAAATTGATGTTGCTCCAATAGGCTCAGGGACCAAGTTCAGTGGCTTCCCATGGGTGCCCTCATGTGGCAGAAGAAATGGGGCCTACTTTCCCTGAGGCTACCTAATAGGCCAGGCTCAGTCCTGGAAGAGGGGCAAATCAGTCTTGGGAAAGAAACCAGGAGCCATGGGCTTCCTTTCAGGGAGCCCACGGGATATAGAAGCTATACAGCACATGACACTCCAGGCCAGGGTCCTACACTCACCGATGCTCCAAGGAGTCTGAATGGCTCCAAATCCCAAATCATTTGGACACCCGCCTACCAACACTGGCCCTGTCATGGACTTCCCAGAATCCTCTCTGCCGTCACCAAAGCTCTCTTTTTATGGGATCTGGGGGCCCCCACAGCTACCAACAAGAACAATAATCTGCTGTTGCTGGCCTTCTGAAGGTCAGGGCTGGGCATTCCACCCTGAGCAGGGCAGGGGCAGGGAGGGGGCCAGTGAGGGGACTAACGGGATGAAGCAGGACTCACCTGATTCTTCTTCATTAACAGTTGCACAGTCTGCAGATTCGTGCCATAGTCAGCTGACTGGGCCAGAGGCAGCCTCTCTTCCACCCAGAGCTGTAGAGACCAGAAGGCAGAAGTCAGCAAATGACAACGAGGCCACCGTCCCCCAAGCTCTCACCCTGGGTCAGACAGAGCTCTCCTGCCGTGTATCCCTGGTTCTCTTCCCATGCCCTGGCAGGGTTTTGGCCCCATTTTACAGATGAGGAAACTTAGATATTTTGAATTGAGGTACCAAATAACTTGCTTCTGGTCCTCCAGGGGGAAGGTAGCATAGCTGAATCTTAAGCCTACTCTGTCTGCCTCAAAGTTCATGAGTGAGTTACCATTCCAAAAGCCCTGGTTTTACTTTCATAATTAATGTAATCATCACCAAGACTCTGAGATCAGGAGGTGAGAGGACCAGACATGTGTTAAGAAGCACCCTGGGTGGCAGCCAGTCATCCTGGCCACTGCTGTTGGCTTGGTCCCCGGGCCTGAGGTCTGTGGCCAGCTCACCGTCTCATCCTCCAAGTCCCTGCTGATCTGCAGCTTGGCTCGGGATGATTCCAGCTGCTTCTTCCTCCTCTCCAGGGGTTCTAGGAGGTCCAGGAACCGTCTCTCAATGCTCATGTCTGTGTCTTCTGCCTCCTCTCCCAGCGAGGGCACCTGGGCCAGCAGCTCCCCCAGTTCCTCCTTCCGCACATTCACTTGGTCCTCCACACGCTGGGACATAAGGGGACGGTGTCGGTAACAGCCTTGGCCCCCAGGTAGCCCCACGTCTACTTCGTCATCCATATCCTATCCATCCTTAAAGGCCCAGCCTCCTCCAGGAAGTCTCTCTGGATGCCCCCACTCAGCCTTCCCACAAGTGCCTGTCCTATACTTCCTGTGCATGTTTTTGTTTTTATTTTTTTTAAAACCCAGGATCCCTGTCTTAGTCACTGCAAAGGGGTAGGAGATGGGTTATGAACCAGGAGACATTTTTGCTCAAGCCCAGCTAAGAGGAACAGAAGGAGTCCTTACTTTTAGCTTTCAGATTTGCTCCCCAAAATCTCTTATTCCAACATTCCCAGTCTACAACCCACTCACGTGCCTTCAGCTTAGCCAACATCCGGTTGACACTGGTCAGGTCCTTGCCCGGGTCATCAGACCGCAGCTGGTCCTCCATAGCACTGATCCACTTGTTGAGGTCGGCGTGGGTCTGTAAGCGCAGGTAGGAGCTCCTGGCAGTTGAGAGGTGCTGGGTCCTCTCCTGTGTGGTGGCCTGAAGCTCATCCCAAAGCCGGTGCAAGTCTTCCAGCCTCTGGGACACCAGGGCTGCATACTGGGTCTTCTCCTCCATCAGCTGCTTTCCTTCCTGTGTGGGGAAGCAGGAGGGCTAACCCGTGAGGCCCAGCAACCTTGGAGAAGCTCTGCTCCATGTGGTTGCCAGGGGTTAACTGCGGGGAGGTCAGGGAGGCAAAGAATCTGACTCAAACTCAGGTGAGGCTCCGCTCAGAGACTCTGCATCCCAGAGTTATTTGCAGAAGGTGTGACAGGGAGGGGTGTGTTTGGGGCAAAGGACTCCAGGAGATGGTAGTATGGGGAGTGTTGTGGACCAGGATCAGCTGATGCTAAATTACTCTTTTTAATTAAAAAAAAAAAAAAGATTCAAGATCTATCCAGGACAAGCCAGCATGGAACCAACTCTACCCTCTCAACTGTCTTCCCAGAAGCTGTGCACTTTGGTGATATCTTTTAGTTACCAGATTTGTCTTTTAGTTACCAGGTTTTTACCTGTGTAAATGTACCCTTTCAGGTGGGTGCAGTATAATGTGACTTGGCTGAGGAATATATGTTGCTAATATCAATATCTACTGATACCCCATAAGTGCCAAGTACTATGCATGCTAAGTCCTTTAATGTTCACAATTCCCTTGGGTAGGTACTGTTATTATTCTCATTTTTCAGATGAAGAAACTGAGGCACAGGGAGCTTGAGGAGTCAGTCTGGCTTAGAGTCTGCACCTTCAACCACTGTGGATGCTGCCCCATGCAGACCCTATGCCTGCTCCCTCCTGGCCAGCCACAGCAGGGAAGAGAGCAGGGAGAACGCCAGCTACATTTGACTTGGGCCCTGGAGCAGGCCTTTTATAAGGGGGTCATCCTCTTCTCATCCCCTATCTATGAGGGGTGTGAAGGATCACTCCCTGGTGGTCTTGCCTGTCCAAACGATGAGGGTCCATGGTCCCCTGGACCACTCTGCTCATCTCCCATACCCCACCCTCGGGCAGGACAGCGCTGGGGCCCTGGTGAGGATAATGTAAGAGACAGCTGGTATCCTGGCACCAAAGGCCAAGGCGTGCACTCAGGTGTCCTCCTGTCTGGACTGTCCCCAGACTCAGGTGCCCCAGCGGACACATCGATTCTGACCAGGCCTAACAGGTCTGGATGTGTCAGGAGTTCTGAAGCTTGGACTATTATTTAGGGAAGTTTTTCACATCCAGGTTTTATACTGTCCAGTAATCTTCAGACGGTGTCTATGAGGCTCCATTTAGGTACGCACATCTGAGCAGAGAGCCCCCAGCACTCCCCACTCGCTTCACTTACCGCATCGATGCTATCCAGCCACCCCTGGTGGGAAGCCAGGTCTGCCATGAAGAGCTGGTGCTTTGCCCATTTGTTTTGCAGGTTTCTTGCGTCGTCATAGGAGACATCCTGAGATGTTAGCAGCTTGTCATTGATCCAGAAAGTGAGCTGTGGACAGAAGAAGGGAGTCCAACAGTCTCTGAGTGGACCTCTTTGGCTAGGGGCTCAGGGCAGAACCTGCTGCCCACCTCTGACTGCAGAAGGTGGCCCAGGAGAGGAAGTATGAAAACAGTACAGTACTACTCTCTAGAACTCTGGGTCCCTGAACTCTCAACACAAGCAACTTAACCTGTGTCATCTCAGGGTTAAGTATCAGCACCTGAGTGTCTTCTGAGTTGAGGGCATGCCGTGTGACACCAGGGATATTTATGCTTCTCTCCATTTTTCCAGGGCCTGGCCTACTGTAGGAACTCAGTGAATGTTTACTGGATGGATAGGTAAATCCACCCCTTGGCAGTAGGGTGAAAAACCATTACAGAGAAAATATTATCTGAGGAAGATGCTAAGGGCAGATCCTGCAATTAACAATGAGGGAAGAACTCTGATGAGCATCCAATGTTTCCAAGATGTCCTGGCAGCATACCAAGCCTGGTTGGTGCCAAGGGCAGAGGCAGATGAAAACAAAGTTGTTTGACCCGAGAGGAAAGGGGTGTAAGGATGGGAGAGGGAAACAGTCAGAGAAAGTACCACTCCCACTCATGGAGGGACTCGGGAGTGCAGGTCAAAAACCTTCCTTGCACAGCTCACCCCAGGCTGAGCAAGGACCTTCTGAGTCTCCTCACCAACTAGGAGGCTTGTTGAAAATGCTGCTCGCTCACTCTTTCTCTCTCTCACCCCTTGAGGTTCTGAATCATCTGGACCTGAGTGGGGCCCAGGACTTTGCATTTAACAAGGGCCAGGAATGGGCTCCATAATTGGCAGGGCCCAGTGCAAAATGGGAATGCTCAAAATTATTAAGAATTTCAAGATGGCAGGGATACCTGGGTGGCTCAGTGATTAAGCATCTGCCTTCAGCTCAGGTCATGATTCCAGGGTTCGGGGATCAAGCCCAGGACTGGGCTCCCTGTGCAAAGGGGACTCTGCTTCTCTCCCTTGCCCTCTGCCTGCCACTCCCCTGCTCTTGCTATCTCTATCAAATAAATAGATAAAATCTTAAAAAAAAATTTCAAGATGGCAACCACAGAGTATTAAAGCAAGCCCGGGGTCCTTCTGAGCACAGGCCCTAGATGAATACACAGGTAGCATGTCCGTGAAGTCAGCCTTGACCAGGGCCCCACGAGACCTTCAGAGATAGCCCTCAGGCCACTCTTTGAGAAACTCTGCCCTGGACTAGGCAAATTAAAATTTGTAGATTTGGGGAAAAATTATAGAACCCAAGATTCTAGAGGATGACCTCAGAATTTCCCTCATGTAATTCCAGACTCCCAACTTCAAAAGGATCCCTGTGGACTCCTTTCCCTTCTGTCCATCCTTCCTCCTTCCCTTCTCTCTTTCTTTAAGTTTATTTCTTTTAGTAATCTATATACCCCAACAGGGGCTCAAACCCATGCCCCCAAGATCAACTGATCCCTCTCCTCCGACTGAGGAAGCCGGGTGTTCCCCCACCCCCAACCTCGAGAACGGTCTACCTCTAGGGCACTTTGTTCCTAGCAAGGGATCCCCTGCGAGGTGGCCTGCCTCACTGGAGCCTCACCTCCTGGCAGTTCTGGAGGAAGTGCTGGAGCTCCAAGTTGTCTTTCAGGATGATGGAAGCCTCCTCAGCCTTCTCCTTGTTTTTCCCGTGCCTGGAAGGGAAGCCGGAAGCTGTTGTCAGCACAGTGTGTAGCCCACGTGCCCTACCTGGCTCCAGCCCCGTGACCTTGGGGGCAGAGAGTACCTGTCCTTGATCAGCTGCACCTTCTCCAGGATCTTGTCTGAGTAGAGGTTTTCTTCAGCTACCAGCTTGTTTCCAGAGTCCACAGGATTCAAGACCTTATCCTGGTTGTTCTCCATAGACACCAAGAAGTCCTCAAACTTCCGGATCCCAACCTCTGCAGCTTCTAGGGAGTCTGGGGGCTCTAAGTGAGCCAGAGTATATTCCTATTGAAGCAAGTTTCCAGACAAAACATGAAGCCGAGCTGGGAAGGCAGTGAAGGCGTGTGCCAAACAGAAGCGCCCTATGCAGCCGTGAGCAGTGCTCCCTGGAGCTGTGCAGGAAGAGGCCCCCTAGGCCTTGCCCCTCCTCCACCCCAGGGGCACCCAGTGAATAGCGTGCCTACAGCCACGTGGAAGGGTATTGGCTCAGGGGAAAATTCAACTCTCTAGCCTGTAATTGACCAAAGAACAGGGCACAGTTTAGGAAACAGGGCTCGAAAATGTACATGATAAGGAACAAAGAGGATTTCCCTCCAATTTGTGGCTAGAGAGGGTCCCCAGAATCTAGAATTTGGGGAGAAAGGGGAACCCTCTTACACTGTTGGTGGGAATGCAAACTGGTGCAGTCACTCTGGAAAACAGTATGGAGGTTCCCCCAAAAGTTCAAAATAGAGCTACCCTATGGTCCAGCAATTGCATTACTAGGTATTTATCCAAAGGGTATAAAAATACAGATTTGAAGGGGTCCATGCACCCCAATGTTTATAGCAGCAATGTCTACAATAGCCAAACTATGGAAAGAGCCCAGATGTCCATCAACAGATGAATGGATAAAAAAGACGCAGTGTATATATATTCACAGCAGAATATTACTCAGCCATCAAAAACAATGAGATCTAGTCATTTATAACAATGTGGATGGATCTAGAGGGTATTATGCTAAGCAAAGTCAGTCAGAGAAAGATAAATACCATATGATTTCATTCATATGTGGAATTTAAGAAAGAAAGGAGATGAACATTTGGGAAGGGGGAAAAGAAAAAAAGGAGAGACAAGCCATAAGAGACTTTTAATGGTAAGAACAAACTGAGGGTTGATGGAGGGAGGGGGATGGGAGACGCTAGGTGGGTGATGGGGATTAAAGAGGGTTCTTGCTCTCATGAGCACTGGGTGTTGTATGTAGGTGATGAATCACTGAATTCTACTCCTGAAACAAATATTGCACTGTATATTAACTAACTAAACTTTAACTGTAAAAAAAGGTAGGATTTGGTCTCTGAGGACATTCACAGACTCACCAGGGCTATTGCCCTAGAGGTAGCCTCCCCCCCCCCCCCCGCCCCGACCCCAGCCGTGAGTGCCTCTCCCTACCTGATTGCTAAGGATGGCTTCAGCTTGCTTGGCGTCTCTCTGGAACTCCTGGAAGCCAAGGCACTGGGCGAGGGAGTGGCTGCGGCTCTCCCACATCCGGCACAGGGCATCCCAGTCAGCATTCAGACCCTCCAGCCTCTGGCCCAGAAGCAGGTATTCTGGGTCCGTCTGATCACAGATCACATTCTCCCCGGATGCCTTGACATCCTGGAAGCTCTCCTGGTGCCTGTCAATGTCGTCTTTGATGGCCATGTGCTGCTGCAGGAGCTGCTCGGCCTCCGGGAGGGACTCAGGCATGTCCTCGGAGGCCACGGCCTTCTGGGCCATGGAGAGCCAGGCCTGGAAGTCATCCAGTTTCTGCAGGAAGGCCTGGAGCTGGCCGGCTTCCCCCAGCAAAGCTTCCTGCTCTTGAAGGGCTTCCTGCAGTTTCTGCCACAGCTTCTCCACACATGCCTGCCTCTGGCTGATGTCCTCTGCCTGCTCAGGGTGTGAGGCCATCAGCTGCTGCGACTCCTGCTCCAGGGCACCCACACGGTCCTGGATGGCAGCCACGTCGCGCTCCAGCCCCGACAGCTTCCGCTGGATGGCAATGATACCCGCCAGGTCCTGGCCCAGGTCCTTTGTGGACTGCACCACCTGCATTTTGTCCCCAATCCACTTGCTGGTGTCCTCACAGTCCACGCAGTAGTTTCGCACCCGGAGGGCTGAGTTCACTGCCTTCCGCCGGTCTGACACTATGGTCTGGAATGCCTGCCACCTGCCAAGAGGGACACAGAGACACCCTCTTTCTTCTTTCTTTTATTTTTTTTTATTAACCTATAATGTATTATTTGTTTCAGGGGTACAGGTCTCTGAATCATCAGTCTTACACAATTCACAGCACTCACCATAGCACATACCCTCCCCAATGTCCAACACCTAGTCAGTCACCCCATCCCTTCTCCCCCGTCCCCTCCAGCAACCCTCAGTTTATTTCCTGAGATTAAGTCTTTTATAGCTTGTTTCCCTCTCTGGTTTCATCTTGTTTCACTTTCCCTCCTTTCCCCTACGATCCTCTGTCTTGTTTCTCAAATTCCCCACATAAGTGAGATCATATGATAATGAGAGACACCTTCTTTTTTAACACTTCCCACAGGGTCTCCTTACCCAGATACCCACTGGAGTCTCTCTCCATAGATCTTGCACCCTGAAAGAAGCATCTACCCAACACACTATGATGAGTAAAACTCATTTATCCAATTTTCCCCAAGACAATATAAACTGCCAATCAGATCTTTCCATCAGTAGGGGGCGAGCAGTGATGTAATTCCAACCATAAGTAAAGGAATGAAAATGATTCTTGGCTCTGTATGAGGTCAAATTTTGGGCAAACACAGAACTTCCCTGGATTTTTTGAAATGCTAAAAATAATCAGAAAGCTTACGTTTATCAACTTAAAGACAATTTCAGGACATAAGGACCCAGCAGTCCTGGAGGAACCCCACAAATGCCCACGACCACGTTCAAAGTACCCAAGGTCTCAAACCTTGGCTCTAGAAGAAAAGAGACCTTATGAAAGGGAGAGAAGCTGCGGGTGTGACTGAAATGGAGGGCATAACCTGAACCTTCAGGTGTAGTGCTGGCACGCAAATGAGAAACATGCAAAGGTCCGGCACCTAGCCTGGGGCCTGGGCTTGTTCAGAGCTCCCAATCAGCCTCTTCTAAAGAGCAGTGCATCAGCCTGGGCTAAGACCACCAGGGACCCCTTCCTTGGACCCAAACTGACTCGTCCTGATGGATATGTGATACATACGTAATATGTAGCATATAAGAGTGTTCCTGACAGCTCAGTTGCTGAGCCCATCTTCCCTGAATACCCATAAGGTATAAGCGTTATGCTAGCTGTTGGGAGGATATAGTCATAGCCAGACTTTGCCTTAATGGGGTATATGATTTAGATCAAAATTAAGACAAGCTCACAAAATATCTGCAGTATATAAAGTGTTATGTATATGGCATTCCCAGGCAGAGAGGCTTAAGGGAGCTGTGGGGGTGACAAGGGTGATGGGGGCAAGTTTCGTGGTGGCCGTCTCAGCGGGATCTCAACGAGCACCTCTCAGCACTGCCACTGTACTGACCTACTTAAGGATAGGGCCCCTGAGTACCTCACCCTTCTCTGTACCCTCTGCACCTAGGGGAAGGGAGCTGAGGGACTGGGCAAATGGCCTGGGAAGAGTGCATCACGGGTCCTCCCAAGGTGTGACAACAGCTGCTAGACAGGTCTGCAAAGAGAAATAGGACATAGGCAGGGGAGACCCGGGAATACCAGGTAAGAGAAGAACAAGAGCCCAAAGATTTTTGTAGCTTCCCTCCTAGACAAAGAAGTCCTTGAGTTCTGGGGAATTCTGTGCCTCCGTGCAAGAAGGCCCATGGCGATTTTCTAGGTTTTTCCTGGTGTGGCCTCACTGCAGCCACAAGCAGAGGCCGCAGAGAGGATGGGCTGGAAATTAAGTATGGTTCTCCCTGCTGCACTGTCTCCAAGATAAAACAAGTTGACAGAACCACGCCAGTCATCCCTGGCCAGGCCAGATCAGAACCTCTGGTTTGGTCCTGGGCCCAAGATTATTAAAAAAAAATATTGGTCGACTGGAATGCATACGGTGGAAGGCAATCACTTACTTACTCAGTAACTGTTTGAATGACTCCAAGCTTGGCAGAAGATATTTCAGTTTTGTCCCTGTTCACTCATTCAGTAAGCATTTATCATGCGACTAAGCATGTGCCTTGTGCCAGGCACTGTTCTAGGCTCTAGGGAGGCAGCAATGAACAAAGAAAAGTGTTTGCTCTCATCTGAGTAGGCAAGGATAAATAAATAAGTCCCTAGTTCATCCAAGTGGTGACAAGTGCAATGAAAAAATAAAGCAAGGTAATGGGATAGAGGCACAGCAGCTGGGCGGAAAGGAGGTAGTGAGGGAGTGATGTTTTCAATCGCGTCAGTGAAGGCTGCTTCAGTAAGCTGACATGGGAGCTGAGATCTGAGTGATGTAAGGGAGTAAGTCATGTGGCTATCTGGGAAGAGAATATTCCAAACAGAGGAAAGCTCAGTTATGTGCTTGGTGCTCAAAGCACTGCGGGCAGTAAAGACATTGCTTTTATTTGCTTATAGTCCAGTAGAAAAGTTCTTCAGGATAAAAGTAATGATAATATAAGACAGAATGTAAAGCTCTGAACCAGTACAGAGGAGGGAAAGACAGTTTTTCATCTTGGACACAGGAAAAAAGAGGAACCTGAACTGGCCCAAAAGACGGGCCGGATCTAGAACAGAGAGTGGGAGGAGAATGCGCTCTGGTGCAGAGAACAGCAGAGGCTGGAGGGCAGGAGTGCAGACACAGGTGAAGAACAACAGTTGTTCTAAGAAACATTTGAGGAGCTATCATACGGAAGAAGAACCAGAATCAGTTTTGATCGCTCTAAAGGGCAGGGCCAGAACCAAAGTGTATGAACTACAAGGAGGGAGATTTCCATTCAACAGGAGGTTGAACTTTTCAACCCAAAGGAGGGGGTAGGCTGAATGGGGCAGGCTGCACGGTGAAGGGGTGAGCCCCCCCCCCCCGCAAGTGTCTGCCCCACACAACGGTCTGGAGGGTATTCGGCAAGACTCTATGACTTCTCAGGTACGTTTCAACTTTCAAGAAAACCATCTTATCATTTCATGCCTCTGGTTCTCTCTCATCTAAGGATGGCAAGTGCCTTGATGTATTTCACTTAGGATGGCACAAGGCTTAGGGATCTGTAAAGATCATTCTCTGACTACAGCTCATTAAGGCAACAGATATATAGCTGACAAGTTCTTCCTGTCTTGCACACTCACCCACATGCACACTGACACACACACACATAACATACCCCCCTCCCCATTACCTCCAAGCCAAAAGAAGAACAAAGGGGCATCTTTCCCTTCTGCATGAACCTCGGATTACAGAGGAATTTCCTGAACTACAGTCCCTGTCTGTGGATGCTGAGATCATCAGCCCCATTCTGGGGCTCTGAAGTATCCTTATCACCCTCCTGTCTCCCACTGGGCCCCCAAGAGTCTCTGCTGTGCTGAACTCCTTTCATCCCCATCCCCCCCCCACCCCACCCCCCCCGCAAAACGGGGTCTTCCCTAACTCCACCTCCCAGATCACTTCGGGCAGAGCGAGGCTCAGACACAAGTGTGGGGAAAGGGTCTGGGGCAACGGGGAGCTGGTGAACATGTGGTATTGTGTGTGTGGGGCCCGGGGAAACAAACAGGAACAGAGGCATGTGCTGTCCTTAGAGATCCTTGAGGAACTCAGGTCAATTACGCCTCGGACTGAAAGCACCCCATCTCCAAAGGCTCCTTGGGGCCTGTTTTTTGTTCCAGCCACAAAGCCTGCACAAGGCTTCCTGCTAATTCTCCTCTTCATTGAAGCTAGCCTCATTATTGATGCTGCATTTGGCATAAGCTGGAGCTTTTTTTTATGGACAGTACTTAAGAGCTCTCAGAAAGCAATTTTCCGGGCCTCCAAGTGTCTGGGGAAATGTGGCATGAGTAGCATGTGGCCTGTTTCTAACGATGCATGCACTCAGAATGGCTCCTCCATCCCTCCATCCCCCAGGATATGCGCCCCAGCTTTGGTGGCATTCACCACCCTGTCCCCCTTGCTGCCAACCTCCAGAGTCACAAGCAGACTAGGGCTGAGAAAGACATGAGCTGGGAGGTACCAAACATCCTGCCAGTGGCGCCACGCCCCCGGGGTGTATGAGTGGCCGAGAGAGGGCACCCTCAGCCCCCACCTGTCATTCAGGTGGCCCTGGTACCGCCTCACTTCCTCACTGCGAGGGTGGCCACCGTCTACCAGGCTGTTGGCAGCAAGGTTCACGCCGTCAATCTGCATCATCAGGGTCTTCATCTCCTGGTCCAGGATGTCAAACCTGATATGGATAGAAAAGAAAAGATGACTGGGGAGGAAGCATGGGCACTTTGCCTACGGCCCAGTCTCTGGAACATGGAGCTCTTGCTTTCTCCTTCCATTTCCAGAATACGTTTGACTGGGTAAGGGGGCAGAAAGGAAAAAGATAAGCTGGTATACCCTATTTTCTGGTTCATGGGCTCAATTTCATGGTTTAGCATTTCTTGGACCAGGCTAGTAAAGAGCTGGTTGCTTACTCCATAGGCCACTGGCTCCATGGAAGGCAGAGTGGGATGAAGAGGTGTGTTTTGGGGGCAGGGGTGTGTTGATCACCTTAGAGAACACCTGCCGTACCTCCATAGACACAGCTGCTGCGCTGGGGCCCTACTTCCACTGCATTGACACCTTGCCCTGAAGGATCCCCTCCCCAGCCAGGTACTCTGTCCTAGGAGAAGGGGACACGGCCAGGAGCAGGGTTGTAGTTCTGAAAGTGGACTCTTCCCTTCGGCAGCTTGGGCCCACCTCAGGACGTTCTAGGGAGTGGCCTCTCATGCTCCTCATTCTGCACTTAGGAGGGCTACGTGGATGGGGATATTCTCCCCCATGCCTGAGCACGGATGCAATCAAAGTACTGGAAAGTAGAGGAGCCTTGAAGCCCCATGCTTTGAAAACTGGTCCCTGCGGTCCTTTGGGGTTCTGTGGCTGAGGCACTGCCATGGAAAGCTAGAGCTGGTGGGGTTCTGACTTCTTACCTCCCCCTTCACTAAATGGTTCCATTTTCCCCTGTGTTCTATGTTGGGGGCTCTGTCTACAATTCTTTTTAACAAAGACCACTGTGGCTGAAAGGAATTCAGTAACTTGACTAGAAAGTTCCCCTTTGTTTTATTTTAAGGAAGGCCCCATGGGGTAAAGGACCCAAAGCCACACCAGCTGATTAAAACCTGTGACTCTGGTGCACGGCCTCAGCCATAAAGGGCATCCCATCACCTCTCAAAGAGAACTGTGCTGTCCTAGAGATGGTTCCCACCTTAGGCGGGGGGTGGAATGTAGGCCATAGTGGAGGGAGGTGAGGAAGAGAGAGTCAGGCTCTGACCTGTGCTCTGCGACCTCCAGGTCCTCCAGTGTGTCTGGGATCTCCATCTGGGCAAGCCACTTCTCCTTCTCCCCCATCCACAGCTCGCAGGCATCTGTCTCCCCAAACACCGTGTACAGATCCAGGGCATCCTGCAGCCTCTGCTGACGCAGGTCTGCCTGGGCCACCACCTGCTGGTAGAGCTCCCGGAGGGCCTGTAGCCGGTTGGTCACATCGGGGGAGTCCCGAAACTCCTGGGGGAAGCCCTGGGCCTGCTGTTCCAGATGCTCCATCACCCCACAGCTCTCCTCCAGCTCCTCCAGGAAGTCCTTGTGCTTCTTCCCCAGGGCCCGTGTGGCCCCCTCATCCTGCCCCACATCTTCGCCTGAAAGCAGCCGGTGGGCGTCCTGCAGCCAGGCTTTCAGGTCATCAGCATCACCCTGGAACTGGAAGAAGTTCTCAGCATCCTGGAGGTTCTTCTTGCGAAAGGCAGCCAGCTCCTTCAGCTGGTCCCACTGGGCAGACACCTCTTTGATTCGGGCCTCAATCTGCGGGTACCCAAACTGCTTCTGTGTGACCATGCCCTCTGCCTCCAGGAAGATCAGGTCCAGGTGGGCATCCAGCCCACGGAGCTCATCTTCGAAGGCTTTGTGCTTGCGCTGTAAGATGAGCACACTCGTCAGGTCCTTGCCATAGTCCAGGGAAGAGTAGATCTGCTCCTTCTCCTTGATCCAGCTCTCGGCCTCATCCATCTCCCAGAAGAACTTCCAGAGCCGCTTAGACTGCTCCAGCTGGGCCTTCCGCCCAGCTGCCATGTTGCTCAGCTCCTCAAAGCACTGCTCCAGGTGGCTGACACGGTCCCGGATAACCTGGGGGTCACAAGGCTGGTATCCTGGGAGGAATGAGAGATGGGAAGACAAAAGAGGTAAGGTACTTTGTTTGTGGGCAAGCTTCAGGTCAGTTACAGGCTAGAACCACATGATCTAGAACCTGCCATCTCACAGGGACTTTGGGATTGCATGGGAGGGGGTTGCGCTCAGTTGCTCAGAGGATAGGTCAGGTTCTTTATAATTAGTTACCACTAATTCACGAATAAGTTGGGTCAGCTCTCAGTAGAAATGCACAATAAGAAATTATTTTTTAAAAGGCTGAGACACAGGGGTGCCTCGGGGGCACAGTTGGTTAAGCATGTGAATCTTGGTTTCAGCTCAGGGTCGTGAGATTGAGCTCCATGTCGGGCTATGAGGTCTACACAAAGTCTGCTTAAAACTCTTTTCCTCTCCCTCTGTCCCTCCTCTCTCTATCTCAAATAAATAATCTTAAAAATAAAATAAAATTAAAAGACCCAGACACAAATTTCAAGATGATTCTTCAAGGAGGCAACAGGGTGTTCTGCTTAAGCAGAACCAAAGCTAGAGAGGTGTTTGGCTGGGCCAGTTGGAAGAGTGTGGGACTCCCGATCTCCAGGTCATTAGTTTGCGTACCATATTGGGTGTCGAGATTACTTAAATAAAACTTTATTAAAAGAAAAAAGACCTGAAGCTAGAAACCTAATTGTCTCTGTTGGATCTTGAACTAGCAGCGTGAACGACAGGCAGATGATGTCTTGTTGGTGCTTATGAACACCTTTGGATTGTAGATTACCCAAGCAGCTGCCTGCTCTCGGGAGAATTCTGCTATCTGCATCATTAGTTGATGGAAGAAACAGAATTCTAAAGCTAGGAGACTTATCCAAGGTGGCGTGCTAAAACACTGAGCCAGAGGATGGAGAGACACCTGAGGCCTCACCTTTCTCCTCAGTGAACTGCAGCGTGGCTGCGGTGATGGCCCTCACTTTGTCCCCTTGGATAGCAATGTCAGCCTCCATCAATTTGTGTTTCTGTAGCAAGTCCTCGGCCTCCAACAAAT
This sequence comes from Spilogale gracilis, assembly GCA_004023965.1. Lineage (NCBI taxonomy): Eukaryota > Metazoa > Chordata > Mammalia > Carnivora > Mephitidae > Spilogale > Spilogale gracilis. The sequence continues at coordinate 75,973 of PITA01002392.1, read as the reverse complement.
GCTTCCCGAATTCGGCAGACAAGAGGTGAGCCTGGCAAAGAGGACAGACCAGGTAGAGGGGACGAGGAGAGGTGAAGACACATACCTGCAGGAGAAGAGACCCCTCCAAAGGGAGTGTCTGTGTATCTAGGCCTGGGAGTCAGGTGCAGCTGGAAAATGGTCGCCACTCAGCACACACACTACAGAACAGGACTTCCTACTGGGAGTGCCTTTCAGAATCGGGCATGGAATGCTTTTCAAAAGCTCAAGCCTTGCACTCGATCTCCTGCATCTGTTTCAAGGTTTTGGGCCTGGGCATGTGTATTTTTTAGAAAGCTCCATGGTTGGTCTGCTGGGTATCCTTGGTGAGACTCACTTCACCACACTTCACCAGGAGGGAGAGGAGACTCAGATGTCTTGGTTGCCCCTAGGCTGGGGAGGTCTAGATTCTCACCAGACTCAAACTGAGTACTCAGAGCCTGATTCCTATCTATCATTTCTAGGTCCTGTAGGTTGGCACCTGTGTTACCATAAACCTAAGATGTCTGAATCACCAGAAATACAGTGAACCCAGGCTGGTGACTTGTCTGGAGCAGACGGAGCCAAGCAGTCGCTAGGTGGGGGCAGCCAGACACGGCACTGCCTCAGGTGCTCCATTCTGGCTCAGGGTCGTGCTTGGTTGGGAGGCATCTAAGGAAGCGGAGCTAACTGCCCGGCCCCTGCACAGAGGTGGGTCTGGGGCGCGAGGCACAGGCAGCCTCCGGGGCATACCTTGATCTCGTCCATCCAGTCAATGCTGTGCAGCATGTCCTGGAAGAGCTTCTGTAGGGCCAGGGTGGCCTCGAGTCTCTGGCGCCGGGACCGCAGCAGCTCCTGCAGGTAGCTCCACAGGCGCAGGATGTTGTCCTTGCGGGCCGCGATGCGCTTCTGGTCATGGTAATCCTCCTTCTCCAGCTCCCGGGCCAGGTCCTCCAGGGCTTTCACCCGCTCTTCATAAGCAGCTGTGTCTGTCTCGATGGCCTCATGCTTCTTTTTGGCGGCCTCCACAGCTGCCAGGTCATACCCAAAGTTATCCTGGCCCACAGGGAGAAAAGCAGGCAACTTACTTGGGCTCCCCTCGGCGGGTCCTTTCAAACACAGAGAAATGGCGGGCTCCTCAGAGCAACTGTGCCATGGGAAAGCCCGTTCTAGAGGAGCTCATTCTGCTGTCTTTTTCAGCCAATCCTATCAGAGCCAAGTTTCAAAGACTACATGTCTTACAAGAACTTTGAAAAGCAGCTCATAATTTTATTCACTGTGCCATACGTGTGGGAATGCTGTGTGTGAATCACTCGCGGAGCCCTTCAGCGGCCTGCTGGCGCTTGCCACCCTGCCAGGGAGGGACCTGCCCGACTGTGGGCAGGAAGGGGCCGCTCCTCACGCAGGAGTCCTGCAGCTGTAAACAGACGGTTCACCCCCGCCTTACCGAGGAGGCACACACACTCTCCAATTTCCTCACAACACTGGCTTTGCCCTGCCCGGACAACATTTGGGTCCCAACTCTAAGTGGGAAGCAACAGGGGCTCTTATGGAGCACATCCCTGGGGTCAGTTTCCAGCCACTGGAATCTGACCTGGCCCTCAAGACCAGAGTCCATGGAGAGTTCTTCCTCAAATGCAAATCTGGCTCTATCTAGTCCCAGGGAGCAGGGCTGCAAGGCCTGTGGAGGGGCTTCTCGTGTGGCCACTGAGAGGCCAGCTGGGTCTCCAGCCCCGCAGACTGCCAGGGGCATTGGAAAGCTTCTGCTGCCTGCCCTGCCCCGCGCGGCTCCCCCTACCTGAGCCACAAGGCGCTGGTTTTCATTGAGCCACGTCTCCCTCATGGAGGCCTTCCGGTCAAAGCGCCGGGCCACCTGCTCCAGCTTCTCTTGCCGAATGAGCTCGCTTCTCAGGGCCAGCTCCCGCTGATACTCAGCCTCCTCCAGGCTTTCCCAGGCCTGTTGGGGGGAGGGGGGACAGATGAGAATTCTTAGGGCACAGGGGAACATCTGGGTTTGGGGGTTCCATCTCCTTCACCCAACACTGAGTGATTTCAGGAATCTAAGCAGAGCCTAAAGTTCAGTAAATTTTTTGGCTACCAAAGGTTTGGGGAGCACCAGTCTTGACTTCCCAGTTCCCTCCTCCCCTAAACCTGACTCAGACTGTTGGTCTAATATAATCTTACTTGTCTCTATGGTGTTCAGTACATTCTCACTGACTCATGGCTACTTTCATTTCATTAGAACTTCCAAGGGGTGCTAAACCTCCAAGTCTCAGAAATATTAGAAGGCATTTCCCTTCTGTCATAAGCAAATACTCATTCTATAGTCAGAGAAACTCAAGAATCTATAGAGACTAAGCTATAAAACAGGCTCCAAAAGTGGACTCTGGGCATCTGAGCAGGGGGCTGAGCTAATGGACAGTGGGTGGTGTTGGTCTGCTCAGAATTAGGTTCAGAGAGTGCCCTCGAAGGGCCAGCATGTGTACTTAGTAACACCACAGAAAGTGGCTTGGTTTAACCCTGTCCAGGAACCATTCCCTGCGCCCTTGTCAGAAACTCAGCCACCCCGCTGGCAATGTATAATGGAAAACACTGCTATACCCGGTTGATGTCTGACACTAGTTTCCCGTCGTGAGGAGTATACACTTTCTGATTGTTGGCTCTCATCCGGGACTGGATGGTAAAAAGTAGGACTTCCAGATTCCCCTTCTCCTGGAACCTGTTGAGAAAACAGAGGTAGGGAGATTAGTGTTGAGGTCCCCATTGCCAAATTTTTTGCTGAAGTCAACATGGAACCCTGGCATCTTGGAGCTTGGATAGTGAAACATTTTTCCTTAAAAACAAAAAAATAAAGAGGATATATAGGTTAACTGTTAAAACATCTATCAGACTCACCAACTGTGATCTACTCAGGGCTGAGTCTTTAAAATGCAAACCAGAAAAACCACAAGAGCCACCACAGTTTTGGCTTATCATCTGCTTCCCCACAGGAATGGCTAATTGGAGTATTTTAGTAACTCCTGCAGACACCAAGAGTTTTACCAGTCAACACAAAGAAAGCTCTTCCCTGTTCTGCCAATGATAAAGACTTCTGACTAGCTCTTTGTTTTTTTTTTTAATTGAGCGAGCCAATTAAACTTTAGAAGTCCATTAGCCACCTAAGAACATACTGTCTTGAAAGCAACTGTCACCTGAGTACTAATGAGCCAGCCCTTCGGACAAGTCCTAAAGGCGCAGCTTCTGAGGGGAGAGGAAAGGCTGTGCTCCAGGAGGAGAGCCGGTGTAGACGAGAACCAAGAACCGAGAATGGGCAGCAGCGTGAATGCCTGGAGCCTAGGGGCTCAGCTCAAGCGAACTGCATGCTTTTCCATTCCTGCATGGACACCAGTATCTGCCTACTTCTGCATTTTCCACATAGCAGTCGAAGATGGGCTGTCAACCAGGTCCCCACCCTGAGGGCAGCCTGACATAGCTGACCACTCACAGTCATTTCAAGAGGGCTGGGGCCCAGAGAACCATCTGCTTGGCCAAGAGGTAGCACCCCTGCGGTGCATGGCCTGAGAGAAGCCCAGGGGAGGTTATCTGTACTGAAGTGAGGATTTAAAAGTGGGTTAGTGTCAGGCCAGAAACCAGATACTTGTTTATAGTACATTCCTAGACTCCATGTCTCACCTTTCCCTGTTTGAGTCATGAATAAAGAGCATGGGAGGTGAGGCGGGGAGGAACCCTTGAGGGTACCACTAACGAGCTAGAGAGCTGTTTCAGAAGAGCTGGACAAGCTAAGGGCAGGTGAGCCAGAAAGACCCGTTTGTGTGTCCATGTGTGCATGTCTCTATGGTGTGTCTGAATGCACATGCATGCACGTGGGTGTGGCTTGCAGATGTGTGCACACATGTGCACAGACCCTGCACTCACTGGGGTGAAGCAGAGGTCCCGAGAGGTCCCCACGTGCTCTGCCAATGAGCAATAACAGAGAGGAGAGAAACAGGATGTACTCGATCATCAACAAGACCCCATACAGAGAGCCTTGCGGCTGAGACTAAAGAGGTCATTACCAGATAACAAACACACTGCTCAGTGTACAGAGGAGAGAGAAACTTTCCGGCACTTTCTCTGGTTACCCATCAACGCCCCTTTCCTCCAGGCTGCTGGCTCAGGAGCAGGAGAGCAAGGTGGGGATGGAGGAGACGACAGATGTGAAGCTCTCTCACCTTTAGGTTATACCTTCAGATATAGTTCTCATGGCCCAGAGCCAGGCTCTACCTTTGGCAGTCTCCTAGCCATGGGTGCCCAGCCTCCCAGAGCCCAGGCCCTTACTTAGGGGGCTTCTCCACGGTGCGGTAGGTGCTGAAGGCCTGCAGCTGTTGCTGGACGCCTGTCAGGGAGTTGGCAAACTTGCGGCTGTTCAGGGCGGTGATGGTATGCTCAATCCAGGTGAGCAGCTCTGAGGCCAGCCCACTGTACTTTTCAATCATCTTCTCCGTCTCAATGGCATGATCAATGACCTAGGGGATCACTTCATTACTTATCCTTATCAGAAAAGCAATGCTAACAATGAGGTCACAGCTAGGAACCACAATGAATGTGGTCCCCCTCTCCAACCCTAGAGTGTTCCACGTTGGGTTTGTTCCCTGAGCCCAAAAACACTGCTAAGGCAGGAGGAGTGGACTGGAAGTAGACCAGCAACATTAGCAAGGAGCTAGCTCTGATAGGGTTCAGGGGCAGCTCCACCTTTCCTCCAACCCTATAAAAAAACTGGTAAGCATGCTGGGCTGGGACATCAGCCACTAGGAGAGTGAAGGTCTTGTTCATTTTAAAATGCATTATTAGGGGGCGCCTGGGTGGCTCAGTGGGTTAAGCCTCTGCCTTTGGCTCAGATCATGATCCTCTGCTCAGCAGGGAGCCTGCTTCCTCCTCTCTCCCTGCCTGCCTCTCTGCCTACTTGTGATCTCTCTCTGTCAATAAATAATTAAAATCTTTAAAAAAATACATTATTAGGGATCTAGGGCTTCGAGGCACTGCCTTTTGCTAAACACCAGGGACCCAAGGACCAAGGAGAAATGGTCTCTACCCTTGGGGAGCTGTGGACCAGCAGGGGAAAGGCATTGGCAGGAGGATCTGACAGTGGGACAAGTTCCTCTTCACCACGGAGCGGAGGGAAGAGGCCCAGAACCACAACAGACCAATACATAAAAGTCCATTGTGTCCCATGGAAATGTTCAAGAGATGGGGAAGGGGGGCTCAGAGCTGCAGGCTAGGGCATTTTTCAGGACAGACGGTCAGCTCGCCTTGGAATTTAGCTTTTTGTTTGGGGGCCATTAACATAGCATTCCTTGGCTTCAAAGGAAGGCAGGGAGGAGTGACCTGTCTCCCCCCCACCCTCACCACACCTGGGGCCCAGATACAAAGTACTTGGGATGGGAAGGGAGGACCGCAGTGTGGCAAACAGGGAACTGAGGTGACACCCCGCGAAACAGCTCTGTACCTTGCCAACGCGCTTGCCCTCCACCGCGAGCACCTTCATCTTGGAGAAGTAGTGGTAAAATGCCACCACGTAGGTAATGATGGATTTCTCATCAGGGTTTTCTGTGAAGACATCTGCAAGGGGAAAGGGTACATGCTCAGGACCCAACTGGAAGGTGGAAATGTTGGGCTCAGAGGGTTCATCTCCCTGTTCCTCCAGCATGAAATTCAACTCCACGTGCCAAGGGACAACCAGAGGGCTGAGAATGAGTGATTGTGACTTTCCCCAAAGGATGAACTCCATCTCAGGACCACAAATGGAGTGAAAGGAGAGAAAAGGAAGGATCCAGAGATGACAAATAGGCCCCTGATTGGGCCAGGTGAGGGTCAGGAACCACCTTGGATCTGAAGAGCAGGCCTGAAGCGGAGCCCTGGCCCAGCCACTGGCCCCTTTCTGTGTCTACGGCTGGCCCGGCGCCCAGCCTAGACTCCTCCTGGTGCCCTGTCAGTCCGGGGCTCCCTCCGACAGGAACATTACCTCCCTCCCAGCAGCCAGGGGCCGGAGCAGGTGCAGCTCACCTTCAGGGTCGAGGAGTGGGATGATGCCCAGCTGGCGCTCAGCCACCCTGAAGGCGTGCTCTAGGTTGTGCCGTGCGTTTGAGTCCTTCAGCTTATCAAAGTCGATCAGGTCAGGCCTGGGGACAAGGCCAGACTGCTGAAAGGTGGTGGCCACACAATCCCCCACCTATAGAGCAGCCCCGGCACGAAGCAAAAACACTGGACAGACAGCTGGGCAGAAGTAAATGGCAGAGACAGAAGCAGGGGAGGGATGCCATGTGGGGAAGGGGCAGAGGACATGCCTGGAATTTTAGGGATGCAGGGAAGCTGAGGGTGAGAGAAGGCTTGGACAGGGACCTACACGTTGTGTGTGACGTATCCAAAGAGCCCAGGGGTTCTGGCCTTAGCCCTCTCCCCCTCTTACCGGTGCTTGTGTATCAGGGCGTTAAAGGCCAGGCCGTCTTTCCAGCTGGAGGTAAAGTTCGTGACATTGACCTGGGGGTAGCTGCATCCAAGAGAAACATTAAGACCCAAACAAAAGACTATTTTGGGGTCCCCCAAAGTGTAGAAACTTAGGGACCAATACACAGGAGAGAAACGGATCTGCCCCTTCTTAAGCCCCTTCAACAACAGACAGCAGTTAAGCCCCCACGAAGAGGTTCCTCCATAAGGTGGGCCCAAGAGACCCACACACCCAACAGACACCATGGTCTGACCCAGGCAACTCTGGAAAGGAATCCTGCATTCCAGGCCTCCAAAAATCAGGTCAGGATACATTTTGCATCTGTTACGCCAAAGCTGCTTTAGTCCTGGGCAATGGTATGGGTATGTGTGTCCCTTGGCTACAGCGGTACTTGGGGGAAGCAGGAGGGCAGGGGGAAATGGCATAGTGACCTGGTCCCCATGGCATACCCCGCTGTCTTCATCTGACACCACAATAGCAACGCATCCTTGGCCGAGCGTGTCTCACGACCTTCCTGAGTTTGCACAACAATGTCCTGAATCTATGGGTGCAGGAACAAGAGGGGGAGAAATGAGATTTGCATCTGGCTTCGTGCCTTCCTGCTCTTCCTGGGAAACTCCCTCCCTCTTTCTTCCTTCTTGGCCATCCATTTGCCTTGCCGGCCCCTGAGTCCCCGTGGCCTGGTTCCTCACCTTAGTCAGCTGTAATGGGCCAGGGATGGGCTCCTCATGTCAGAGCAGACAGCTCTAACTTGATAACTAATGGGAGACTGAGAATAAACAAGATGCCCCAAATCCTGCTCTGAGGAATAATGTCCTATAAGGGACAATGTGAATATTGAAAGGTACCATGTCTTGATTAGTACCTCCTCTTACCTTTTCATTCTCCCTAGTTCTGCAGTCACTATTGTTTAATTGTACCCACCCACAGTTGGATACCCAAGACCCCTCAGATGCCATCTTCAGGCTGTGAGTTGTGTGCTATCTTCATCCCCCTTGCCCTCCCTGCCCTCAGGACTAGATTCTTCCTGTCCCCAAGCCAGCAAGTGGAATGCCTTATTTTTTTTCCCTTGCACTTATTAAATTTCCTTACAAATAATGGACCTTGAATTTCAGGATGGGGAGAGAAAAGTTTCTGATTGAAAAAAATAATCTAGATCTTCTGTATTATTTTTGCAACTTCTGAATCAAATGATTTTAATAAACCAAAAAGAAACACACATTGAGGGAAAGGGACACAAGCAGACCTCCCATCCAGCCTTCAGCCCAGCCACTAATTTCTATCCTCTCCCTGAAAAGACTACACTGTTGACTGAACAGCTCACCCTGAGCTTCAGCGATTAGTTAGTGCAGAAAATAGGCACTTCTTCCCATAAACATTGCCCCGTAGGACAGGTTTCTCCCCTCCCAGAACATGCAAAAACACACTTCACCATTTTATAACCTTCCTAAGCCCTGGCCCAGAGAGGTTCCCCCCACACCCTCCGCTACCCTAGGAACCCACCTGGAAGCGAAGGATGATGGTCCAGATGAGGCCCAGGACTAGGCGGTGGTTGCCATCCACGATGTCATGGGAGCCCATGTTTTCTAGGTGTACACGCTGCTCCTTGAGGAACTGTAGGGCCTTGTCCACATTCTCCAGGCAGTGGATGCGCATCTTTCCCTTCGTGGGCTTTGGCTGAGGGGTGGCATTGGCGCCATGGGCATGGAGGGACCACGCAGTCACCCCAGAGGTAACTGCAGCCTGGGCCAACGCCTGTCATCAGCATCCACCCTCAACCCTCCACCCTCTTGGCCAATCTCCAACTCTCACGTTCACTCCTTGACACTTTTCAACTCCATCCTTTCTGCAAAGTTCAGACAATCCCCCTCCCTTAAGCACCCAGAGCTCTGTAATTGGGCTGTATCAGTACTATTCCTAGGTCTGAACAAAGACTTCTGAGGGGGTAATAAATGTCATTCAAAAGCACTGACACAAGTAGTTAATTGAATACTTACTATATTGCAGGCACAGTTCTAAGAACTATTAACTGCTGGTGGTAAGAGTGGCTTTTTGTTTGGTGATTGGTAATGGGGGCCATCCCACCATCCAATCTCTTCCCTCCCCACCCCTGAATGGCTCCAGTCAAAACCTAAGGGGACCACCACAGAGGAGTGACCATATCTTGTGAAGGGTTCTGAGTGGTAACTCTTTCTGGTGGCTTTCCAATACAGGGCAAGAGGCAGGAGCCTTGAGTTGAAAAAGGAATGGGAGTATGTGGTACCTTTTCATTCAAACCCGAGGATCTTAGCACCTCATCAGGTCCAGTTATAATTTTATACTTGGGGGAAACAAGGAAAAGAAGATGATCTTAACCCAAAGTTATGATGGAAGTGACTAAGCAAAACATGAACCTTAACCTGAGGTTCAGAGTCAACATTACTGCTGGGGTGGTGGTGGGGGGGTCATAATGGAGAGGGCCTAAACTACATTTCCACTTGTAAGAGTGATAGAACACACAGGGAAATATCTTCCATGCACTTCTCCTGGTTCCAAGAAGGATGCCAATTTCCCCAGCTGGATAATAGAATCTATCTCAGCCTGCATGAGGCAGAGGGTGGGTCCACTGCTGGCCAGCCACAGATGCTGAGGCCCCCAGTGGAGCAATCAAGAGCTCTGTATGGCTTCTGGGACAAGCATGAAGAGGTGGGAATGGCTCAGAGGCAGGACATTCTGAGAAGAGGTCAGATAACTCAGTAAGCTACACGGATATCTCACGTCAGTGAGTAATGAAACTCTGGAAGGCGTGAGAGCTGGAAACATCCCCAGAGCGTGTCTTTCCTAGGCATCCGCCACAGGGCTGGGGCAGAGGGGCTTTACCAGCATCTCTCCAGAGAGCACCTCCAGCAGCTTGATGAGCATGCGCCCATCCCGCAGGTCCTTGTAGAGGTCAGTGATGCGGCAGGGCACGCGAGCCAGGTTCGAGTTCACCCACTTCGTGAAGGTCTTCTTCTGAACAACCTCCCGCTCATCTGAGTGGGGAGAAAAGACTTGGGTGAGGTGCCCGCGGTTGGCAATGTCAATGTGCAATGTGACACAGGACTGGAGGGTTTTCTCTTAATTCTAGGGTTCCCTGATCCTTGACAGGAAAGGCTGAAGTGTCTCTTCCACCCTTTTCCTAGGAACATTTGTGATCAGAGTGTAGCCTTGGGTGACATGGGTCCATGTGCCATGACTGGGGCAATGAAGAGACAACCTCCACCACCAAATTCTATGCATGGTGGCTATGCACCCCTAATTCAGCCACCTGTTTCCTGTGCCTGGCAGGATGCTGTCCCATCGTGCCGGCAAGCTCAGAATTCAATGCCAGGTTCACCTATCTACCCATCCAACTAATATTCCCTCTTTCGAGAATGGTCTCTCTTGCCCTTCCCCTCCACCACTGCCTCCCCCCAATTCCTATTTGTCCTGTAGGAGTCCGTGTTTCTCTGAAAAGCTTTTCCTGACCCCTTGGCTAGGTTAGGTCTCCCCGTGTGTGCCCTCACCCTTGCATATGCATTTCTTATTTACATCTTGCTTCACGTTCATAGGAGTCGAAAGCCCATCTCTCCTGCAAGATTGTAGGTATCTTGAGCCCAGCGACGTCCTGTCTGGTTTACTTCTATATCCCTAAGGCCCAGAGCCTGGTATACAGAAGGTGCTCCAGAGCTGTATTGTAATCGACTGCACGTTTATTCAGCTCCTGTTGTTGGCAGATTTGGGCTAGGCCTGATAATTCATAAAAGTAAAACCAACGGCCTGTCCTCAAGGCGCTCCTGGCAGGCAGAGAAGAATGGTAGCCAGGGAAGGGGAATGTGTGATCCACACAAGGTCAGGGAGAAGGGCGATCAATTGCATTATGCTGGATCTCTTGCCCCCAGAATGGCAGGCAGGGGTTCTCCATCTTCAGACCTGAGATGCTGACATGACATCCCTGCTCTAAATCAGCATCAGCCTAAACCAGGCTTCTTGGCCCATGCTGTACCGGCTCAGGGGAGGTACCTCTCAGCATCTCTGTAAATTAGATGCTGGTAATCTGTCCACTTAGGGCTGGGAGGCTTGAACAAGATGCTGGACAGAGGGCAGAGAGGGTGGTGGAGGGGTGGAAGGTAAAGAGAGCAAGGAGAGGGGCAGAAAAGAGAAACGATGGTAGAGAAGAGGGGCAGAGAGGTGAACTCTTGTTCTGTTGGCTTCAGTGAAGAGTTTGTGGCAAGAGGTTGCAGGCACTCGGTGCAGGAGCTGGCGTGTCAGTGGGGCTGGGCCTATGGCCACAGAGGATCCCTGGGAAGGGTGTTGCGGGGGTTTGGCGCAGCAAGGGCAGACTCGGAGCAGCTCGGCCAGGAGTGAGGTCAGTGCCCTAGAAGCAGGCTAAACGTCTGCTTGGTTGAGCCCAAACCATGGCAGGGTTGGCTTTTTAAATTACTAAATATCTGATTTAACACCATCAAAAAGAAGAGCCCAGCCAGCGTGGTCTCAAGGGTATAATTTTGGCGGTTCCTGAGGCTCACAGCATCAGATCCCTTCCTATTGCACTGCTATTTTAGTGTTAGGAACTCAGACACTTTAGTCACCTACTCATTCATTCAGCCAGTGTTTACTGTGTAACCGCAAGGTGCCAGGCTCTGGGGGCAGGCGGCACTCAAGGGCAGGAAACACAGCCCGATCCTTGAGGCAGACATACTCTACTACAAAGAAGATGAGCGCTGGCGTCCCATATAAAGAAGTCAACAGCAGCCCTCTAAAGAAGACTTCTACAAAGAGGAAAACTACTACTGCTGCCTCAGTAGGTCTCACATACAAAATTAAAATGGCAATCCATTCATACTGGGCCTCTGGGCAATGTTTCAGGTGGAAAAACTGTCCTTACTTTTTTGTTGGCAGCAAATTAAGCCACTTTCCTGATTTCAAGGACTATTCAGTAAAATGTAGCTGAAGTTTCAATGTACTGGACAGGAAGCAACGGCATCTATTCTGGGGCATGTCTGGATTCAACAGAACCGCCACAAACCCATGGTGCCTTCCCCAGAAATGAGGTCTGTTTAAAGAAGGGGTTAGCCTTTCCAACTGATTGTGGAGTTTTGACCAAAGGGCTGAAATGCTAAGCCCCTTTAGAGAGCAGTATATCAAAAACCTAAGGTATGCTTTCTTCCTTCCTCTGTTTCCTGTCCAAAAATTTCATTACATGCGTGCTGAAATCCATTTATTTGTGCTTGACAAGGGGTAAGGAAGTACTTTTAGCTGGGGACACGGCTGCTGGGCTGGCACATACATTGGTACAGATGTGTCCTCACTTACCCTTAGATCTCCCCAGTTTTCAACATACAGATGAAGCCTCCCGCTCCGCCACACATGGGGGCCACAGGTTTAGAGCTCAGGGAGGCAGCTTCTTGGCTGCCTTTTACTTGAAGGTGAGGGTGACATTGCCCAGAATCCCCAGAACCCTGAAACATTTTGCAGTGTTGAGACATAGCAAAGATTCTGAAAAGCTAATGATGGTCCTGAGGAGAAAAGAGGCCCAGGGGTGGGAATTAATTTCCATTAGCTGTTTGTTCTGGCTGTTCCACATCGGTGTGCTCAGCATATTCACTCCTAGCATGGCCAAGGCGTTCAGCAGGAGCGTTCCAAGTGCAGGAGGGGCGGGTTGCCCCAGGGCCAGCCGGGCTGGGCACCCCGCTGCTGTGGACAGGCTGGGGCAGTGGCCATGCATTGGGCCTGCTATCCCTAGGGGACGTGGGCCATCTTGCAGGGGCCCTCTGTGGAATGGAGGCCTTGGCAAGGTCCAGCTCGGAGTCAGACCTTATTTCTAAACCCTAACCCTGCCAGTGCAGGAAAGGAAGCAAATCCACCAGCATGGCCTGACTCAAAGCTAGAGCCTCAGAAAACCCTGGCGCTTCTGCCGCCCTCAAACTCAGGGCGTCTCCATTCCTGCCTGTTGCTCTTCCTGTTTCTTTCCTTCCCAGGCTGCGGCCATCCTCAGTCTTCCTCTACATCAGGGCTTCTCCTAGAAAACTCACCTTCTTCTCTGACCAGCCAGCTAGAACAAGGGTCTGGGTACTGTGACTGGGTGATCTTTCTTTTATACTCCTTTTCAAAGATTTGGTTTGAGATCAAATAAACCCACAATACCAAAACTCATACATCTATCCACTACCAAGTGAGTTTATGCATGGAAAGTGTTTAGAACAGTGCTTGGCCCGCAGAAAACTAGCCATAAGCACCTGTCCTGGATACTGTGGGGGCACAAGGCAGGCTCACTCTCCCCCAAGGCCTCATGATCTAGTTGAGGAAACAAGACAAAAACCCACAAGCAGTTAATTTTGTGACCTCACAGAGATAAAAGGCAGTTCATTTTAATAATACAAAAGCTGTCACAAGATGATACTGGATTAATTACCAGAAAAATGGCAGGCACATCCAGTAAATGGTCATGGGCCAAAGAGGGAAGAGGTCATTTCTAATTGGAGTAGTCAAGTGTATGGGGGGGGGGTTCATAAAGAAAACCCCTTTGGAGAGGCAGAGCAGGAAGGGAGCCAGGGAGGCAAGACGTTCCCAGACAGAGAGGTGTGGAAGATTGGAGCTTGTTTGGGGGCTGCTGGGTAGCTACAAGTAAGCAGGAAACATGTGGAAAATAGGTTTTTAGCTGAATAAGGAAAGCCCTGAATGAAAGGCTAAGTTTAGATTTAATCCTAGAGGCTAAAGACACCACTTGAAGGGATGGCAGGGTCATTGTCTGAAATACTAGTTTATAAGGCCCTCAACAGTAATTTTAAAACCAAAAACATTGTTTCAGTAAAAGTGTGTAAAATCTACATAAAGAAAACCTGAGGGGCACCTGGGTGGTTCAGTCGATTAAGCCTCTGCCTTCAGCTCAGGTCATGATCCCAGGATCCTGGGATCCAG
>PITA01002392.1:27645-62474 GCA_004023965.1 Spilogale gracilis | reverse complement strand
AGGTGTTTTTTCTATCAGATAGTAAAGCACAGCATAAATGTACATTGATAAAACTGTGTGCTACTAGAATATGAATTGACACATTGATGAAACAGAAACAGTCCCAAGCACAGATAGGCATTTGATACCTGATAAACGTGGTATTTCAAATATAAAGGGGAAAGAAGGATTATTAGATAAAGGGCGTGGACAAAACTAGATGCCATCCAGGAAAAATTACCTTAAATATATACCTCACACTCCAGGATAATTTCATTTGGATAAAAACTGAACTGTAAAAATGAAACCATAAAAATACCAAAAGAAATCACATTTTTAAAATAATGCTGGTATAGGACACAAAATTCAAAAGGCATAAAATAAAAGATTGAAAGTTCAGCTACTTAAAAAAAAACTTCAGGCAAAATTTCTGCTTCTCCTAATTAAAATTAAAAAAAAAAAAGAAACACTTGCATGGGTTAGAATACCATATGCAAAGTCAAACAAATGACTAAAGATATTTGTGACTCACATCACAAAGGGCCAATTCACTTAGGATATAAGGAACATATACAAATTAATGAGGAAAAGGACTGACAATCTAACAGCAAAATGGACATATGTATATGAACAAAAAATGAAAAGACTGTAATATCCCTTAAATGTGCAGAAAATTGTCCAAGCTATTCATAGAGGTATGAATTAAAAGTATAAACAAAATTTAATAAATGGTCCTTAGGGTGAGCCCATTAATCGTAAAAGACATTTTTGAGAGAACTGGGAAAATCTGAATATTAAGTATTGGATTATATGAGAGTTGATGCTGATTTTATTCAGTCTGCATTTCTGCCAGCACATAGCTTTAAGCTAGGGGTAAAGCTAAGTGTAATAGTGGTATTATGGTTAGGTGGGAAATATTGTTTTTCAGAGGTACATATTAAAGTATTAGTGGTAAAGTGTTGTGAAAATCTTCAATTTGCTTTAAAAAATACTTCAGCCCCCTAAATGGACGAGCCAATATGGCAAAAAATGAACAGCTGTTAAGTTGAGGTGATGATTCATTAAACTTTTATCTTTACTTTTTTTGTAGGTTTGAAATTTTTCATACTAAAAGCCAAAAAGTACGATGACAGTACATCAAGACACTGTTTCACTTATTGGGTGGGCACAGATCAAAAAGTGTGATAAAATACGGGTGTGGGGAAAGAAAACATTCATATGTTGCTAGAGAAGGTGTAAGAGGCAATTTTGGCAAGACTGGTCAGAATGATATATGCACATACTTTTGGTCCTAGTAATTCCACTTCTACGAATATGTCCTACAGATAAACTCATATACTGGGAAATAATCTATATATAATGTTATTCATTGCATTTTTTTAAAAAAGACAGACAAGGAAGCAATGAAAATGTTCACCAATAGGGGACTGGTTAAATTAAAATTGTGTGTCCATACAGTGGAATACTTAATTGCTGTAAAAAATTAAACATGAGGTTGTTTATGCATTAATAGAAATAAAACAATCCTCATTATATCTTGGGTGGGGGGAAGCACATTACAGAACAATGTATAGTAAAAAAAAGCTGGGAAAAATAATATAGATCATTTGGCAATATATGCATTAAATATTCCTGGAAAGCTGCATGAGAAATGGCTAACACTGGCCATGGGAAAAGAACTGGGTATCTGGGGGGACTGAGGTGGGAATAAAACTCATTTTATGCATCTTTTGAGTGTTATCCACTGGATGTACATATTACTTATTCAATATAGAAATACATTTTTTCTTTTCTAAAGAAAATATTAAACTGTTTTTTCTCCTTCTTTCTCCAAGATAGCCCAGTTCCCTTGTGTGTTCTGCCTCAGGACTTTTCACCTGACCAAGCATGTTAAACCACCTGAGCTGCAAGAGAGGTGGAAGGGAGAGAGGGAGCAGGTTTACAAGGTGAGGAACTCTCCTCTACACCCCCTGAGAACAGAGCTCAGAAGGGAGAGTTTCCCTCTGCCTCTCTGATGCCCATGAAGCTACTCTTCCAGATCTTGCCCTCTGAATATTCCCTACAGTTGTATTGAAGCACAGCCCTCTCCTCTTGGGGTCAAGACTCTTTCCCTCTCCGGTGTTACACCTTCTCCAGGCTTCCTCGTGGCTCCTCCTTCAACTTCCCTTCGCCCTGGGCCATAGCACACCTGCCACTGACCCCACTCCAGCACTTGCTTCACTTCCTGACACATTTGTTATGAGAAGTCCCAGGTGGGGCAGTTTTAAAAACAAAAGCTTATCACACACTGGCTGTTCTTAAGTGGTAAGGTTGGAATATTTTATCTCCAGGTCTATGCCCATCTAGTCCTTCCTGACACAGTTTCCTGAATAATTCTTAGCGTGCTTCATCTCTCTCTCTTTTTGTCTGTTAAAAATCTGCTCTCAAGAATAGAGAATAGCAACCTAAATATTCAAAACTGGATTATATGATCATTTTAGTACTTATAAAGATATTAATAAGGATGTAGAAGACCTTTCAGTGGCAAGAAAGGATACTAGAATGCATTTTAAGGGAAAGTTCAGATTATAAAATTATATGAATATAGCCATTTAAAAATGAAAGCTTCAGTTGGATGTTATTATAGCTGAGTGGTAAGACTGTGGGTGACTTTTCTTTCTGCTTATGTATAGTTTCTAAAATGAATGCAACGAACATGTATTCCTTTTACAATAAGAAACAACAGATGTCATGAGTAAAATAGGATATAAAGCTCATAAACCCTGAGGAATAAATGATTGATGAAGAGTTACAAAGGTTTTGTTTTTGTTTTTGTTTTGAGGAAGGCTGCATTTTTACCAGCACCTAGCCTTAAGGTCTAGGTAAAGCCCGGTGGTCAGAAAGACAAGAGAGAGAAGAGGCACCACGGAGGCCCATGGACCACTAGCCTGGGCCTGAAGCCAATCATTTAACGTTGAGCCCTTTGCAGTTTACAGCTTCAGATCCCTTGCCTTCTCATACGAGGAAGCTGAGAGCTTCAGGAATTGAGTGAGTGGTACCTGAACTCCCATGAACTTGGGACAAACCGTGAAGATCCAGATGGCAATCTTATGAAGCCTAGCATAGGGGCAGGCCCTTAGGGACAAATCACCAATGATGTTGGTGGCACAAATTCTATCCTGTAGTTTAATTTGGAGAGGAACTTTTCCTTCAGCCAACAAACGTTCACCACACTGGCACTGTGAATGGCTAGAAGAGGATTTCCCTACCTCCAAGATCTAAAATCTAGCTAGAGTTCAATCTAAGAACTCCAGGATGCTTACTACATACCTGCAAAGGCAAGAATAAAACATGTAAGACTGACTTTAAAAGTGAGCAGAGTTGAACACTAAGATGCTGGTGAACATTGGGGTACATTAACACAAAGGAAGACTGTATGGCCATGAAAATGAAAATATGCACATTTACTGACATGAAAAGATATTCACAATATAACTGCTCAGTGAGAAAAAGTCTAAGATCATAATATTATAATGTTTTAAGAGTCACACATTTATACACATAGTCATATATGTATAGGCATTAAAATATCTGTATGGGTCATTAGCAATGTCCCTGTTTTTTTTTCTTTTTTAAGATTTTATTTATGTACTCGACAGAGAAAAACACAGCCAGAGAGGGAACACAAGCAGGGGGAGTGAGAGAGGGAGAAGGGAGAAGCAGGCTTCCCACCGAGCAGGGAGCCCAATGCGGGACTATGATCTGAGCCAAAGGCAGACGCCCAATGACTGAGCCACCCAGGTGCCCCTAGTTTTCCCTTTTTAATCTATTTTTCTATATTATATATTTTTGGGTAACAAAAATGTTTAAAGATATAAAAGTATGCATCCTATTGTTTTTAAAATAGGGTCTTTGCATATAGTAAGAAAAGAAGCAAGTTACTATAGACCAATTTAAATTTCTAAAAAAATGTTTTTGAAGAAGGTTAGTTTGGATGTGAAGTTTGAAGATGATCATGGTTTTAGGATGGCAGGGAAGGAGGGCGGTCTTGTTCAAAGGCCTCGAGGTGGACACTGGCAAATGTGTGTGTGTGCATGTGTGTGTGTGCATGTGGGCATGTGTGCATGTGGGCATGTGTGCATGTGGGCATGTGTCTGTGGGGGGGCATGTGTGGGGAGGCATGTGTTTGCAGGTACCGGTGTGCACATCTAGGGGTGAGGAGAAGAAGCAGTGAACTGACCCAGAGCAAAGAAGCTGAAGGACAGTAGGGAGTTTGAACTTTATACTCCAGATAAAGAAAAGCCTGGAGGTTTTTTTTTTTAAGATTTTATTTATGTCAGAGAGAGAGAGTACACAAAGCAGGGAGAGCAGCAAAGCCTGGGGGTTATTAAGTAAAGCAACACCTCACTAAAAGTTTCTTGAAGGACTATGCTTCTAAGTGCCCGTGGAAATGGGACTGGGCGGGGAGAGGCCAGGGCCCCGGCTGTGAGGCAGCTGCCCAAGTCTCTGCCTGCAGCGCCATGGCCCCAACTAACATGTGACCTGTGGAAATGAACTGGCCAGAGCTGGAGCCACCCTGAGTTCTTCCTACAAGAACCTGGAAGATACTCATGGCCTAGAAGGCCCCTGTTACGAGGCTCTTGCCTGCCCTCCCATCTCCACCCCTCCTTCCCCTCTATGTGCTCACTCCAACGAGCCCCACTCCTCCTTGGATGAGTTACAAGCTATAGATTGTTAGAAACTTGGAGTTCTCAGTAAGTATGGAATTCATCATAATTTGTCATTATGCACACATGTCTACATGCACAGAGAACATGTGTGATTATTTGATCCACTTCCTTCTCACTGGACTATAAAATGAGATCCGGTTTCCAGAGTCTGAAGGCCAAGGGTTTGGAGGCAAAATGCGCCCGGAGACTCAGCTGCTTCCAGCTTTCTTGTCATTCTCTCAGGGACATGATAAAAAAGGAAAAGGAACAATGGCTACAGATGCTTGGAAAGGACACTCCTGGTGCCTCTTCAGCCAAGCAGCACACAGGGGACGCCCAGCTGGAGAAGGGGGAATGGACTCCAGCTGCTCGTGGGGCCATAAGCACAGTCAAGGTCTGGTGTCACAGCCTGCCCTTGGGAAGGAAGTGGGCAGAACCTAGGAATGTCCCAGAGGTGGAGGAGGCTATGCCTGCAACTCACTCAGACTGCACGGCATGGGGAGGGAAGAGTCTTATTATAAACTTCAGTATATTAATATTTGAAAAGCATCTTCACAATGACAGATAGCAGTCAGCCAGAAATGGGGACAGCCTTGGTTCTGCAAAGCATTCTCAGAGGAAGAACCGCTTTTCTGGAGAAGGGAGGGAGGCCAGTGGGAGAGGGTGCTCTGTCCAGGGCAGGGGAGACTGGCCCAAGCGCACAGCATGGGGGGGTAGGGGGTGGGGGGGCATGCTGGCCTCTCTTCGACTTGTCTGCATGGGTCACCAACAGGTTTATCTGAGCAGTGGTGTCTCAGGAAAGGAGGGGAAAGTCACAGTGGCTGACCTCCCAGAAAAAGCTGCTGAGCCAATTATTTTTTTCTTCTGACAGTATACTAAAATGATTGCTGATGATTATACATATTTCTATGAATAGTATATTTTCCCAAAATACAGTCTCTCCACAGAACTCCAACTCATGCTTTGAAAGCTGAGAAGAAAACATAAAAAAAAAAAAAACCCTCATTAATGACACCATCTTTGTTCTCACAGGTAGCTTAAGAGAGACATTCAGGCCATTAACACCTGGTGCCTTGGTCTCCTTGCCTGTGAACTTGTCAACTTAATAGGCTGCCAAGAATTTGCTGAATCCTGCGCCTGTGCCCTACCCCCCTACACACACACACACACACTGTAGTGAAATCTGCTCTCTGAAAGACATCATTCACCCTCTGGACACAAAGTCCTTCTCAGGCAACTGGGGGACCTCTGGGGCACCTGGGATCACTGCCATCCTGGTGAAGGTGGGGAAAGAGGCCCAGGAAAAGGCCAAGCATAACCTTTTGCTGCCAAAGTCAGGAAGGAGCCCATACCACCCTCTCTCTGTGGAGTTTCTAGGGAGCCAACATGGGTGGACAGGGAGCAGCAGGGTCTGAGGGCTACTGTCCTAAGGCTCTGATGGAATATCTGCCAGTCATAGAACTTAAACTTGGGGCCTGGGCAAAGTGGGTCTGGAAGATGTTCAAGGTTTGAAGTGGCAGTGACTCTGCTTCAGAGCACAGGGACACAGCCCGCTGTGCACCTGCTGCCTGTTGTGTTCTCTCAACTGTCCTCAACCAACCTCACTGCATGGCTTCGCCTCCTGTCTCGTAAGGAGGCTACAAAGACAGAATGCAGAAAGGAAAGGCATCTCTAGTTTGAAACATCACTTGGATTCTGATTTAAAGGCAAAACCAGAGTGGGCGACAGCAATTTGTGCCCTTTGAGAAGGATGTCTCCGTGTTCTATGGGCCAGAGAAGAGGACAGAGGACATGTTGGGCCCTCTCCTTCCCAGAGATCTTCACAAAAGGTCCTGGAATGCTGTCTGCACTGCTCTCTGCACTGCAACCTTCCAGATGCCTCTGTGCTCTGAGGAACTGGAAGTCCTGCAGTGGGTGGCCCTTGGGATGCCCAGATGCCAATCTGAGTGTGTGGGCAAGGCAGGGGAAGCTAATGCACAAGGTTTCTCTTTTGGGGGGCATCTTTCTGTCACATTCCCTCTCTCCCACCTCAGCTACATCTGCCCTGGGGCAGTGTCCTCACCCGAATCAGTGGGGATACCCAGACAGGTGCAAGGGGACAGGCTGGCAGAGGCTGCCTCTGGGATGAGGAGAGAGCACAGAGGACAGGTTTTTCTGGCTGGTAAATTCCCCGCAGCCTGCAGTGCCTCATCCCTCATCCAGACAGCCACAAATGTTTACCGAATGGCTCCCAGGACAAAAAAGGAGAAGGACAGGAAATGAGCTGTGAGTGAAAATGAGGGTGACTCTAGGGGACACTTGGAAGCCTTTCTACTGAGATGTGAAAGCTGGACCCTCTTGGAGGAGGTAGAACTTGAGCTTTTCAATTTCTCCCCTTCCCCTAAGCTTTCAAAAATTAGGAAGGTGGGAGAGGCAGTCATCATAGCAGGGAACCATCCCTGTTCAGGAAGAAGCCTCGGGGCTAGCCAGCACTTAGTCTCATGAGGTGCTGTCTGCTTTTAGATGCTGGTGCGGAAAGCTAACATCTGCCCAGGGGCCTACTGGACAAATATTCCTGTGGGCCCCCTACCCCAACCCCTGGGCACTGCTGAGGTCAAATCCATCCCCATACAGGAGGCTTCTGGAGCTTTTCTTGCCTACTTCCCCCTTCATTTCAGTCAGGCTGATCCACAGTGTCAAATCCACTGATTCATTTGGGCAGAGGTCAGGTATCTGAATATCAATGTGGCGGTTTCCACACAGAATAACCAGATGGCTTGTTTATTTCAGTCCAGGGAGGGAGAGTTGGGAATGGTCTGAAATGCAGAAGAGAGAGTATTTCCTTTGGAACTGAGAAGAAGATGACTTAAGAGGCAGAAAAAAAAATGGAATCCAGTTAACCAACTGTAAGTTTTCTAACCACAGGTCACTAAGTGGAGAAGGACCCAGAGAACCTGCCACACGAAGAAGAGCATCTAACAAACCTTATCGTTCTTTGGTTTCTTGGGCCTTCTGGGTCATCCAGCTGACGGCAGACACATGGCTGGGATCCCGGCTGAGCAGCCTTAAAGAGAAATATCTACAAAGCATGGCGCCTCATCCCTGTGGGCACTGGGTCTCTGGGGGCTGAGTCAAGAGCTCCAAGTGCTGCATTAGCCAAATTTCCTGGTCCCTGGCTCCTTTTTCCAACCCAGACAAAGGAGGGTGGGGTTAAGAAGGAAGAAACTGGTCTCAGAATAGGCCAAGATAACTGGGACAACCACTGAGCTAATGATCCTGAATGTCTGAAGTTAAGATAAAGATCCTACTAAGATTTCCTGTAAATACTAACATTTATTTAGTATTTCACTACTAATAAAAAACTTTCATAAACTTTATCTTACTTGACCTTCACAACACCCGTGTGAAAGTACTGCCACCATCCGCATTTTATAAAACAGGAAATTGATTCAACCTTCATGGCAGTAGCATCAGAGGTGGAACCTGGGTCTCACAACATTTTCCTCCTCACCTCAAGACCTTCAATTTCAGAAAGAAAAGGCAAGCTCAATCTCTCCAACTATACCACATACACCTACAAAGCAATGACCACCATCTTGTAAGGAACACAGGCCCAAATGCCTTCCTTGCCGTAGTGCTCTTAGGTGTGGGGGAGTGGCTGAAATGAGAGGAATGAGAGGCACATTTGATTCCTCAGCCTCTGTGGAAACACTGATCCCTGCCTACGTTGCCAGGCAGCCCCAAAGATAATACTGAAGAGAAAAAGGTCAAGAAGACTGGTGGAGCCTGACAGACCTTTGCTCTGCTCTGCCTGCCCACCAGAATGGGTTCATCTGACCTCTCTACTTTGGACCCACCCAAAGCTTGGACTTCTCCCACAGGTCACTCAGAGTAGATTCTCAGTAAAGCCAGTAGACTACTTAGGTTTGTTTGCTTTTAAAAATCCTGAATGGACCCCAAACTCCCAAACTGCCATGGTTACCTGTTGGCCAGATGTTCTAAATCATTAAGTCCTGGCAAGAAGCAATTCTTTCTTTCTTTCTTTCTTTTTTTTTTTTAAAGATTTCATTTATTTATTGACAGAGAGATCACAAGCAGGCAGAGAGGCAGGCAGAGAGAGAAGAGGAAGCAGGCTCCCTGCCGAGCAGAGAGCCTGATGCGGGCCTCAATCCCAGGACCCTGAGATCATGACCTGAGCCGAAGGCTTTAACCCACTGAGCCACCCAGGAGCCCCAAGAAGCAACTCTACATACCCCGCCCTGCCCCGGGGACAGAGAGGGGGATGGGTTGTGCTTACAGACTCTAGTGAGACCCAGGCAAGGCAGATGGAGGCTTGTTCTCCATCAACCTTATCAACATACTTCCATCAGTTTTCCCCACCTGCTCATCAGACCTGGCTACCATTCACACGGTCCGGTCAGACGAAGCTGTTCCCTGCCTGTGTGTCACCCTTCACCTCCGAGCGCCTTCTCCACACGAGTCCCGATTCTCCCTGCACCTCCTCCTTTGTTCTCTCGTTGCCATTTAATTATGCGACTTTCCTATGTTTCTTTTCTAATTCTACTTATGCTAATTAATTATGAACATTGTTCATTTTCCCTAATAGATCATAAACTCCTTAGAGACAGATACTATGTTGAATTCATCTCTGTGGTTTCTTCTCCATTTTCATGTCTGGTCAGGGGTTTTAGCTTTACACATAGTAGGAGTGCAATAAATCACTGTTAAAATGGAATTTATCTTGGTTTATTAAAAAAGAAGACAACAGGGTATCTGTGAAACATATCAAACGATGGCTGTGCAAGACAGTACCACTCCTCCTACTGTCTTTTGACAAGACTTATAGAATCCCCCTCACCCTCTGCTACCACGGTCACAGCAGTCAGGCTCCTGGCTCAGAGACATAAAGAAGGTAAAACCAGACCAGCAAAGACAAGGGTTCCTAGTCTGCTTATTTAAAGAGGTTAAGATTACATAAGCAAAGCAAGGGATTGGTGCTGTTACCTGTCCTCAAGGGAAATCAAGGAAGGACTTTTTAAGGGTAGGGAATGGGGAGGAGGGGACGAAGGAAGAAGAAAGGGAATTTCCTACAAAGAACAAAGACACAAAAGCTGAGGGCTGAGACTTGAACAGATTCTCCATCATGATAAGGCAATGAGACACCCCTTTCTTTTACAGAATGGGAAACCCAGATGCTCCTAAGGTGAGAGGTCATTTTGGTCCCAGAGGGGCCTACAGCCCTGCCCATGATTCAAGGTCAGCTGCAGGCTGCCGCTTCTGGGAGCACAGTGGAGGGAGAGAAGGTAGAAGAGCACTACCAGGAACTTCGGAAAGGGCCACTGAGTGATGGGGCACTGGGAGAACTGCGCTAGAAAGTGGGAGAGGTTTCACTTACAAAGTGAAGATGGGGACAACCGATGACGGGGGAACAAATCTGATCTGGGTTAATGGCTGATGGAGCAGGAGATGGAATCTACCCCCACCCCGTCTACCCACACACTACCCCACAGAACTCAGACTTTCTTTATTGGCCAAGGACTTAGCACCCTAAGGTAGCACAGCTACCCTGGGCCAGGTTCCAGGGAGGCAATGATCACAGGGGTTGGTAGGAAAAAAAAACCCCAAGCATCCAATCTCAGCCAGCAGGGTGGAGGAAAAACAATTTCTGCTGAGATTTAAGTGCAAGCGTGTCTCCCTCTCTCTCTCTCTCTCTCTCTCTCTCTCTCTCTCTCTCTCTCTCTCACACACACACACACACACACACACACACACACACACACACAAATCTACTATGAACCTGCTAAGTAAAAATCTAATTCTAGTTTAAGGATAAGAGGTTTAGTCTAGAAAATCCAGCTTCCTGAGCCACTGTGGGGAGGATGTTATTTGCTCTCAATTTCCTATCAAATCACTCTTTCCTTTTGGGACCACAGCGAGTTTGATAATAATTTCTCTCTCTAGGACCAGGCAGGAGACTAAGTGCATCACACAAAGCCCCATGCACCACCTCCTGCCCATCTAGCCCCTCAGAAACTCCTTCACTGAGACTTTCTCTCTGTGGGGATTCTGGCCCCATGTCATTCAGGATAGAGTAAGAGGGCAGGGCTTACCTGGCACCTCTTCCGACCTGGGCCGAAGTGAGGGATGCCTGGGAGCAGAGACTGCCTGAGTCTGTGCTCCCTCCCAACACAGTCGGGTGTTCCTGAGCCATGCAACTATGTCTCCATCATGTTCTTGCCAGGGCTCATGCCAGTGCATATAGAAGACTGGCCACAGGCAGGGAGGGGGACTGAACCTTGGGATTGTGAGACCAGCTCCTCTAACCCCCACGGCCCCAAATGGTACCTGCCAAGGCCTTGATCCGGGACCTCTCAAAGAGCCTGGCTGAGCTGTTGTCATTATCCAGCTCATCGTCCGGGGCAGCCCAGCGGGCACTGATCCGGCTGTACGGTGGCTGGTTGCCCACGTTTTCAAACTCCGTGGCCGATGTCATGTCAGCAGGCTCTCAGCAGTTTCGCCTGCCTCAGTCTTCATGGAAGGGTCCCTAGGAGGGACAGCAACATAGTCAGAGGGTTAACTCCCCTCCCTTGGACTTTTTCTCAGGGGAAACTTATTTGGAGCATCCAACAGGGGTAGGTCCTGGCAGCAGCGGCACACCATGCCAGGGGCCGGGTCATGCTCCCTGCCCTCCCCCCCCCGCCCCCCGGGGTCTTTGGGTTATAAAATATCGCAGAGGCAGCAGCGGCAACAGCCACAGGAAGGCGACTGTGGCGGCAGGGATGGAGAGCTGCATGCAGAAAGGGTCAGGATGGCCAGCAGGTGGAGACGTCAGTCGCTGCAAGCCTGCTTCCTCTAAACCTGAGGCCACAACAGCTGAGGGAGCTTGGGGGGGGGGAGGGCACGGAGAGGGGTGGCTCTTCTGGGAGCCAGGGGGCTGGACAGGATGGGGAATGACACAGGGGCTGGGGGGTGGGTCGGCAGAAGAGAAGCTCCACTCTTTGTATGGGGGCTAGGACCAAACCTGGAGGGGAGGTGGGGACAGGAAGAAGAGGTGAGAATCTGGAAGCTGGCCGAGTCCCCCTCAAACATGAATCAGTGGGGAGAGGAACGAATGTGAGATGCCAGGGATGCCACCAGCTGGGGAAAGTGGACTCCTCTCAGAGACTGCCCAGGACCCTCCCAGTGCCATCCCAGCAGCAAATATTTAGAAAGCTGAGTTCTTGGTTTTGCCTTCTCTGAAATGTAACCAGGTATGTGGACAAGATCTGCTGAATCCCAAATCAGAGCGAGGAGCCCAGATGACCTGCTGTCCGATTAGGCTCATCAGCGTGATGTGGGGGTGGTGGCGAGGATGGGGGAGCCATGTGTGTTCATCTGTGCAATGCACGTGGGCAGCAGAACTGTTTTCTCACTCGCCCATCATTTATCATGTTCGCTCATTCATCCATGATTGATTCAAATACGCACCAAAGCCCAACCAGAGGGCAGTTGTGCTAGGTGGTTAGGAGTAAGACAGGAAGTGCCCTGTCCTCATGGAGTTTACACTCTGGCGGCAAGATGCCCAGTTCAATAAGCAACTCCAGTAAGGTATGATGCAGGCCACCACTGGGAAAGAACAAGCAATGGTGGGGGACTCAGGGCTGGGGCTGGATGTCAGGGGGAGGGAATTCTAAGCTGGTTCCTAAAGGGAGCATGGAGGCATTCTGTGAGGGGATAAATGGAAAGTCTAAACAAAGGGGATAAGGAGCAGGTACAGAGTTCTGAAGGTGAGAAAGAATATGGCAAAATTTCAGAACCTGACAATGTTACTAGATGGTGAGTGTAAGGGCAGGGAGAAAAGGTGGACAGGAGCTAGAGGTACAGGGCTAGGTCCTTGGAAAATGACTAGCTTTCCTTCAGCCTTAATTTCCTCACCAATACCTGCTTTCCAGTCATCTCCCCAGGGAACTAAAGGGATTCGGAGGAGATGGAGTCTGTAAGACCCAAAGGGAACTCAGAGCCCTCGGATCCAAGAGAACAAAAGGCAGTGGAGATGAGGAGGCCATGAGGCAGAAACATGACCAGTGTGGACAATCAGTGAGCTGTGAGGTAAATCACTCCCTCCACAAATGTGTGCATACACACACCACACTCCCACATTCATACAAGCCACATGCACTGACAGCCCACACACGGACACACGGATTTAACGCACACACTCACGCAAACAGGAATACATTTGAAGAAATGATGCAGGCTCACTTCCAAGTGAAAAATCCAAGTGTAAATGCAGTGCTGTCGCCTGTGTCTTTCAGACACAGAATCACTGCAGATTCCTTTTTCCTACGCTGATTAATCAATTCCACCACATCCCTTTGAGGTAAGACAGGAGCCAGAATTATCCATCTTAATTGCAAAAGAAAGAAAACCAAGGCCTCACACCGGATGAGGCCTCCCCAAGGTCATCTAGGGAATTATTGCTACAGCTAGGGCTAAAGGCCAAGCCATAGCCGTTTATCCCCTTCTGCTTGGCAGATTTTAGGGAAGCAGATTAGATTTAGGCTGGACAACATGACACATAGAGACAGAGGGCATTCTTCAGCTTTCAGAACCTGGCAAAGTTGTTTGTTCCCTAGCAAAGGGGAGGCGTAAGGTGGGGAAAAGCCAGTCCTCACCCCACAATGCCCTACAATGCCAGGCCTGTGCCTAAGAGAACACCCTCATGACTTAGACAGCCTGTAGTCTTCCACAAATGGACACAGGACTTCCAGAGCTGAGGTTTCTCACTCAACTGGTTGAGCAAAGAGCTGGAAAGGACTCCCTCCTCCCCATGCTCCCCCAGCTTCTCTGAAAGGAAGTTACTGCTGGCTCCCAGCTTTGGGCAGGAGAGAGACCGACAGCCCGACCCCCTCTTGCTGGGCTGTAAGCATGTCCAGTAGCCCCCAAGAAGGGCCGAGCTGCCAGAAGCAGGGGGTGATGTAAGATCAATCCTGCTTGCAGGAGGTAACCAGACCCTGGCTCTTCTTCTTGTCTTGGGCTATTTTTAAGACTGGCTGAGAGAGGCCCAGGCCACAGGCCGGTGGGAGGATGGGGGTGAGATTACCTATGCCATGGCTCTGTAAATAAGTCTGCTCCAGAAAGATGAGCCTGAGCAGGCCTGCCAGCAGGCCCAGCATTCGAGACAAGATTGATGGCCCCAGGTGCAGGAGAGCAGCCACCAGACAGCAGTTCATCCTGCTTAAAAACACCATGCCTCCTGCCGCTCAGAGAAGGCAGTGGCTGGGCAGTGGCTTGGCCGGGAACGTGATAAAACACATGTGTATGTCAAATACACAAGACTAGGGTTTGGGGGGTTTTGTTTTGTTTTTTTTAGAGCACCATGTCCCTGAAGACAACCACCAAAGAAAGAAGATTCAGAAGCTACAGAGAAGTCGTCTTTCTCCTGCCTCACAGCTATGCCCACACCAGAGGCCTTGTCCAGATCACATCCTGTAAGAGCCAAGAAAGAGGGGGTGGGTGTGCTCAGTGGGTCAACAAGGAGAGAACCTTGGAGAATCAGGTGTGAGAGACAGAAGAAAAGAACATCTAAAACAAGAGAGCTACAGTTACTTCAGGAAAACAAAAAAGCAAAAACAATACCTACAATCAAACTTGACCCAGAGCTTTCCCAGCACCACCCATGTCAATTTTCATTACTGTCATATCCCTCTGAAGGCCTGACAATAAAGAAACCAATATGATTGAAAAGAACAGTGTATGGTGGGAGCTCATGGCGGGGGACACCTGACCAAATGAGGAGTCATGGAAATAATTAAGTTGGTATCTGAGGGGAACGTGGACTTCAGGTAATCTGGTCACATTTTTAAGGATATAAGTCTATGCAACTAGAATGGCCTTCCATAAGTATGGAAGACAGCAAGTATGGGGCTAACATCTGACCTTAACCTGCACCTCACTCTCCTGCCAGCAAACCCAGGAGAAAGGGTATAAGAAGTAGTTCCTTATCCATTCACCCCCCCCCCAGTGCACCCTCAAACTCCTAATAAGTCCTTCTCCCAACCCATGAGACCCTCGTCAGAGCATAGGTGGCTCCTCTCTGGCCTCTGTGCCCAGCAAAGCCCCCCTTCTCTACCTGCCTATCACAATGGGACAGGACAGGCTTACCCTTACCTGCCAAGCTTCCACCGCCCCCTAATGCCAGGTTATATTTTGATCAGGATGGGTTCCTCGAAGACTGGCCCTCAGCTCAGGACAGAAAGGCTCATCTGATCAGACAGGGCACTCACGCATAGAAGGAACACCTGCTTGGTAAATGGCTTTCACAATTTCACTACTGAAACCCTTAGCTCCACCCTTCACAGTGTGCCCAGGACCTCATCGGCTTCTGAGATCAGGTGTGAGGCCGCAGAATCTCAACCTCATGTGCTATGCCCGATTGATCCCTGGGGCAGCCGAGAACCCAGAAAGTGGTGGTAGAGGCGGTGGCGACAGCTCTTCTCCCGCCTGCAGGGTGCTGTGGAAACCCAGCTAGCACGCGCTGCTTCAGCCCTCAGGCAGCACTGGCAGCGGGCAGAAGATCAGGGATGCATTGCTCTTTTCTTCCCTTTCAAAGACTACCCTGCCTCCTCTTCCCTGAATGGCATGGGAAGAAGCAGAGCCCGAAGCTCTACTTCAGGACTGGGAGATGGGGGGAAATACAGGGTGATGCTGCTCTTCCTTCACAGGGTAACAGGTCACAGGCTGTTGCAAAGGCTTTGATGCAATCTTCCTTCAACAAAGAATTGAGACCCACCCTACCTTTAATTTTCTCTCTACCTGTAAGGTTGGACTCTTCCTCTGCTTTCTATTTTGTCCTGCCCCTTTATGCTACCCCCAACCTGCTTTTAACATATTTTGGTACTATGGCAACCTAGGTCAGGAGATTAAATCCTGAAGTTTCCCTGGTAACTTTTCCACCAGTGCATTTACTAAAACAGAACATCCTCCTACTCCCTCTGGTAGTAATCTCACTGCATATTCACAGGCACCTTAAAGAACAAATACATACTAAAATAGCATGCAAACCAATGAGACGCCCAGCATAGAGTATGCTAACTCTAGCTCAAACCCTAACCTCCTCCCCACCCCCAAGCTCTAGTCTGGCACCTCCATCTGGCTACCAGATGTCACCAACCTAAAAGTTATAGCTCCGTTTCACTATGGCTAAGCCTGAGCACATGGCTCCCAGGACACAACAGGGGAGTTTCAGGACCATGAGGTGACAGTGAGGCCCAGTGAGGCAAGCCACCAGTGGGTGACCCTCCAGCAGATGGACATCAGCAACAGCACCTGGATAAAGCTGCTTCCCCTCCCCAGGGCACACTCTGCTTTTCCACACTCTGCAGTTCCCATTCTGAACGGCCCTGGCTGCCGGCCGGTGAGCGGCAGAGTACAGTTAGATGTTCCTCAAGTGTCAGGAGTCCTATTCTTGGTTGCCCCCATCAAGGATCCCCATGCATTTGCAATATCCTGGCTATTCTAGCCCACTGCTTCCCCAGACCCATCTGCTCCAGTTTCTGTCAGCAGGCAGGGACTTCAGGTCCACATGTCACAACTTGTCCACTCTCATCATGGAAAAATCTCCTACTAAGAACTGGCTCCAGTTAAGCTGCAGCTGCTGGAATGGGAGTAGGGGCCTGGTGGGATCATGCCCCCAAGAGTTCTAGGGATTTGGGTGGGGAACAGGTGCAGCTCATCGTTGATATAGGGAGGGATTGCCGCCTCAGCCCTCAACCTTAATAGCATTTATCAGCACCTCATGTCCTACACAGAGGCAAATGTCTGCTGGGAATGATTAAAGGAGACAGGAGAGATGGTACTCTTAATATGTATCATTTTCAAAGACTATCCTCTATTGGGATTCTTGGGCTCAATATCTACATTTGCAGAAAGCTATTATAACCCAGTCCTACCTCTCATCTTTCCTAATTCACTTCATTTCAGGATAGCCACTGTTCTTCTCCCCGCCCCCTCCCCCGAATAAGGAATATTCTATGGTAGTTGAATTAAACTTTGAATGCCTAATTTCTCTTCTTCTATGCAGATTTTTCTAGCATACCTACAGTGATGTCTCTCTTCTCCAATGGAAACTGCCAGGGAGGTAGTAAGGTCTCAGTGTTGGAGATGGTTAAGAATAAGTTGATGTAATTGATTTGAAGTAATTATTGAGATATTTCTAATGAAACAATTAATTCAGAAAATATCAAAAAATAAAATTATTAGGTTAATGGAGAACTACACAATGGAATCAAGTTCCCAACACTTGAATTCACTGATGAATCTTAGTATCACTAACAATAGATACGGGGTGGCTCCTGATACGATGAAGTATGAAGGCTATCAAAACCAATGAATTCTTGCCAAAAAGGTTGAACCTCAATCTGATCAATCTTTAGAGTTAAGTTCCCCTTATAGGAATTATAGGAGACCAAAAGACAAGTTAAATGACAATATGAGGAAGCAAGAGACAGACCCATAAGTTGGGACATTCTGCTGATAACTGACTCTATTTCTTCAACAGGTCAACGGCTTTAAAATAAACAAAAAAGGAGGCAAAGAGTAGGAAATTACTGTACATCAGAAGAGACTTAGGAGATGTAATAACTGATGTAATGTGAATCTTGTTTGGCTCTTGAATCAAACGACCACCAAAACACAGTTTTGAGACAACCAGGGATATCTGAATTGTAGCCTCAATAGTGGATGATAACCAGAAATTATAGTCAGTTATGTTAGGTGTGATGGGATTGTGGTTATCTAAGAATATATTTTTTAAAAAAGATTTTATTTATTTGACAGAGAGAGAGAATGAGAGCAGGAGAGCACATGCAAGGGGAACAGCAGAGGAAGAGGGAGAAGCAGATTCCCTGCTAAGCAGGGAGCCCAATGTGGAACTCAATCCCAGGACCTTGGGATCATGACCTGAGCTAAAGGCAGTCACTTAACCGACTGAGCCACCCAGCTTCCCTAGAAAATAAACCCTTTTAGAGATGCTGAGGAATGTAGTCAGGGGTGGGGGAGCAGACAGGACAGGTCATCTGGGATTTGCTTAAATATGCTACAACAAAGTGGAAAGCAGATGATTTTCTATTTAGAAAACCTCTAAGAATTGTTGACTTGGGATGATCTACACATGTGGGGGCTTATTCTCTCTACTTTGAGTATATGTTCAAAAATCTCTACAATAAAAATGTTTTTATGATTAAACTTAAATTTTATCAATTTTATTATAAAAAGTCATA
This sequence comes from Spilogale gracilis, assembly GCA_004023965.1. Classification (NCBI taxonomy): domain Eukaryota; kingdom Metazoa; phylum Chordata; class Mammalia; order Carnivora; family Mephitidae; genus Spilogale; species Spilogale gracilis. The sequence continues at coordinate 44,569 of PITA01002392.1, read as the reverse complement.
TGCCCTAGGTACATCTGGAACTTAGAATACAAGTCAACCCCTTTTTATGGCCGTAATACCCAGCATGGTTTGGCTTTTGCCTTTCTCTCCAAGCACATCTCCCCATACTCACTACCTGTAATCCACAAGCCTTTCAGTTCTACCAACTTGCCATTTCTTCCCTAGTTCAGGCTCTTGTGCATGCTGTGTCCTTGGCCTCAGTCACTTTCTGTACTTTCTGGATTTTCTTTGCATGTCTGGTCTTTTAGGTCTCCTTTTTTAAAAAAAAATTTTATTTATTTATTTGACACAGAGAGGGAGGGAGAGAGCACAAATAGGCAGAGTGGCAGGCAGAGGGAGAGGGAGAAGCAGGCTTCCTACCGAGCAGAGAGCCCAACATGGGTCTTGATCCCAGGACCCTGGGATTGACCTGAGCTGAAGGCAGACACTTAAATGACTGAGCCACCCAGGTGTGCCTAGGTCTCCTCTTAGATATCATCCCCTTGTAGAAGTCCTCTCAAGCATCCTCCTAAGCTTTAGTCTGGGCACTCTGCCTGACCCCTTCATCATAATAGTAATTACTCATATATCTGTCAGGTTTTGTTTTTGCTTCTCCTTGCCTAGACTATAGGTTCCTTGCAGGCAGCAGCCACATAAGTCTTATTATTATATTCCAGTGCATAGCACTGTGCTTGGGACATACAGGCACTCAATACTTTCTTCCTCCTAGGGACTTAAGCTGAAACTCTGGAGCCTCTTTAAACCCTTCTTTGCCACCATATTCCTTGATCTATTCATTCAGTTATCCCACTTAGGTATATTGGGTACTTATTCAATATTTTATTCATCATCAAAGCCAGTCATTATGCCCTCTAAAGTGTCTTCCTTTCATCATTCCTTTCTGTTGTAAAGCTTCCACTTCACCTCAGGCCCTTACGACTTCCCACCTGGACTTGTGTAACGGTCCATCTCTGTCCAGGCTTGGCTCCTTCAACCCATTCTGCCCTTCCCCTGATGACCTGCCTCTACTCTGTAACAAGCCTATCACACACAGTCTACCAAAGACCTACACTGTGTCCAGTACTGAGCTCATACTTTCTTTTCTGTTAAGTTTGAATGTCCCCCAACTCCCACCACTGTGTAGGATGCCTCTATAACTTTATTTGTGCCACAGTCCACATGCTGAAATTTAGGCATCTTTCCTCTCTCCTGGCAATTTAAAATAATTCCCATTTAGAATCACAATATACAATGTTTTCCTAGAATCAGAGAGAGGTCACCTTTCCCCTCCTCTACTGCCTCTACATCTAAGTGGTAAATGTACACATGGAGGACACATGGCAGCACTAGAGGATCTTCAAAACACAGTGCTGGATAAAATGAACAAGAAACACAATGAGATCTCCAAAATACCATTGACATAACTTAAAAATACATGCATATAAAATAATATTTGTAAGAACATATTATAAACAAGAGGAAAACCATTAAATACATGAAAATGGCCACTTCTAGGTTGGAATGAGGGAAATGGAGAAGGAAAATGAAAACAGAGAGAGAGAGAGAGAGAGAGAGAGAGAGAGAGAGAACGAACCCAAACAGTCTGGTTAAAAAGTGGCCAGAGGACCCGAGAAGACATTTTTCCACAGAAGACAAATAGATGGTCAACAGACACATGAAAAGATGCTCAACATCACTCATGATTAGGAAAATCCAAATCAAACCCACAACGAGATACCACCTCACATCTGTTAGAATGCTGAAATCAAGAAGATAAGAAACAAGTATTGGGGAGGATGTGGAGAAACAGGAACCTTGTGCACTGTTGGTAGGAATGTAAATTGGCACAGCCACTGTAGAAAACAGTATGAGGATTCCTCAAAAAATTAAAAACAGAAATATCATATGATCTAACAATTCCACTATTGGGTATTTACCAAGGGAAAACAAAAACACTAACTTGGAAAGATATATACATCTCTATGTTTGCTGCAGCATTATTTACAATGGCCAAGACATGGAAACAACCTAATTGTCCAATAGGCAAATGGATCTCTCTCTCTCTCTCTCTCTCTCTCTCTCACACACACACACACACACACGTACACACACATACACAGGAATATTACACAGCCATAAAAGGATGAAATTGTGCCATCTGCAACAACATGGATGAACCCAGAGGGTACTACACTGAGATAAGTCAGAGTGAGAAAGACAAATAACATATGTTTTAATTCATAAATGGAACCTAAAAAAATAAACAAACAAAAAGCAGAATCAGAACTATAAATACAGAGGAAAAACTGATGACTGCCAAAGGGGAGAGACATAGGGGCTTGGGCAGGATGGATGAAGTACAGGGGGAGGTAGGGCTCCAGTTATGGAATGAGTAGGTCACAGGAATGAAGAGCAGAGCATGGGGAATGCAGTCAGTGATCTTGTGACAGCAATGTAATGAGCCAGATGGTGGTTATACTTGTGGTGAACACAGCATAATGTATAAACTTTTCAAGTCACTGAGTTGTGCACCCAAAGCTAATGTAACACTGTGTGTCAACCATACTTAAATTAAAAAAGACTTGTTCAAAAATAAAAGAAAAGGAAATCAATCAACCACCAATCAAACAGGAGAGGGGCCTTGCCTAGAAATTGAGATGTATGATGACTTCTGCTCCTAAGGTAACAATAGATATAGCATATTTACATTCAAGAGAGCTTCCTCATCCCATACCAAACTCACTCTTCAATTCATTGAAATCTGGTTTCCCCCATCACTTCATGAAATTATTCCCTCCAAAGGTCACTGAAACCTCCCTTCCTTGTTGATTAAAATCATAGATGCTTTTTGGGTCTTATCTTGACTTCCCAACAGTATTGACCTCTGCGAGCCAGTCAAAAATGTCCTGAAGTCACATCCTTTGTCTTCCAGGACATGTTCCTTATTCTCTCTCAACTTTCTGCTCCTTCCTCCTTGGCTTGCTTTGTGGGCTTTCTTCTTCTACCTGTCCCTTGAATGGCAATGTTCCCCAGGGTTCTACCTTGGGCCCCCTTCCCCTTCTTCCTCTGTCTACACACTCTTCTAGGCTTTCCCCTTCACACTCATGACCTGATTTACCACTTCAAGCTAGTGGCTTCTGAATCTATCTCCTCAACTCCCATCCATCACATCCAACTGTCCTTTCAGAACATCCACCTGGAAGACCCACAGGCCTCTCACACTTAACATGGTCCTTAATTGACTCTATAACCATCCCTGTTCCAGTCTCTTCTGTCATTTTCTTTTTCCACCAACATTCCATTGGTCCAGACCAAAAGCTGGGGTCATGTGCCACCCCTATCTCACCTACTCAGTACCCTCAATATCTCTTAAATCTCTATTCTCTGTCTCTACTTTTCTTCACCACTGGTGACCATCATCACAAGTGTAATGGTTTCCTGCTTATTTCTTTCGATCTATAGCTGCCATTTTGCCTACCATATCAATCCATCCTTGATACTGTAGCCAGAAAGATCATTTTAGAACACAAATATGATGATGTCACTTCCATACTTTAATAGCTCTTCTCTATCTCAGAAGAAAGTTTAAAACCCATAATAAATTGTAGTCAAAGAGCTCCATGATCTATCACCTAACTGAACACCATTTCCATCCAAATCTTCCTCCCAACTTCCCCAGTCTCATATCCCCACCATAATGAACTCTAATCAGATCCCTGGCTCTCTCTGGTCATGCTCTTTGACATGCTAAGCCCAGAAAACCATCCTTCTTTTTTGGAATAATTTCTTTCAAAAAAGATTTTATTTATTTAGTTTAGAGAGACAGCATGAGCAGGAGGGGCAGAGGGAGAGAGAGAGTGAGTCGCAAGCAGACTCTGTGCTGAGTGTAGAGCCCAACATGGGGCTCAATCCCAGGACCCTGAGGTTATGACCTGATCTGTAACCAAGAATTGGACACTTAAGACATTGTGCTATCCATTGAGCCCCTTGAAATAACTCCTTGTCCTCAGAACTATCTTAGCCATCACTTCCTTTAAGAAACTTCCCTACTGGGGTGCCTGGGTGGTTCAGTTGGTTGAGTGTCCAACTCTTGATCTCAGCTCAGGTCTTTATTGCATAGTCATGAATTTTGAGCCCTGCATTGGGTGTGGAGCCCACTTAATAAAACAAACAAGCCAAAAACAACAAAAAAGAAACTTCCCTATCTCCACCACCACCCCTTGCAGCTGTGGGAGGCGAAGATGATTCTTCTAGGTTCCCATCACATTCAGTGCTCATGTTCATCAAAGTGCTTAACTACATTGTAGGATGATAAGCTACTTCTCTTATTTCCCAACAGACTCTACTCTACTTTGCACATGCTAAGCCCAGAAAACCAGGGACATCCTTATTCATTCTTTTTGTCTCAGTTAGCCTAGCATACTGCCAGATGTGTGAAATGAGGCTACAAAATGTTGAACAAATAGATGAGAACTGAGAAATGCAGAGCACTGCTCCCTAAGAGCATAAGGGCGGCTCCTGCTGAGGACACACAATGGAAGCTAATTTGGAGGTGAAGGTGGCGAGGGGGCTGGATACATGGCATGGGGCAGCAGTGCCAGGGATTCAAGCTGGGCATCAGTACCCTGATGTTTGTCACTGTTGCCCCTATTGTCCCCCCCCCCCATTTCTACCACCTCCTTCTTTCTGGCTGGACTGTGGTGGCACAAGGGATGGACAGTGGCAACAGGGCCTAAGTTCCTCCAAATCCTGACATCTTCAGAGTAACTCTGACTCAACCATGCCTCAATTTCCTCACCCAAAACACTGATGAAAGCAGAAGATTCTCACCTAAAACTCCTCTAGACAGGGAACCTACCCCACTTAGCTAAGAAGTGTTTTATTTATTCTTTCTTGTGCCACAGAAATGTCAGTCACAGAATGGTTTCTACACATACATCTCTGCCATGCAAGTGAAAAGAGCTATTTTAAAAGTTGAACCTATAAATAATATATAAGTTATGGGGGCCAATTTAATTATTCTTTCATGTCAGAGCTTTTACAATAATTAAATAAAAATTAACCTTTTAAAAGTTGCTCAGGCCCACAAAGACTCCTCAGGGAATAGATATTGGCCAGAAGATTTTCCCATTCTTGGCCAGGACACAAGCCTGATATAGTGGGAACGTCCTCTAGAGACATATGGGAAATTGCCTGCAACAGGCAGCTCCATTCTTGCAGCAGAAAAAAGAGCAGCCACTTCAGGCCTGGCAGTTCCCAATATGCCTAACCTCCCAGACCCACAGAGAGAACACCTCTCAGCCACTAGAGTCTATTAAGCCCTTCCCCTGGGTTCTGCTGATAGGGAAGCACCAACCACTAGATCATGCAGTCACTCTGCTGTCCACAGTCCTCAGGAAAAATGCTTGGCTCCTGATAGGACTATTAGTAAAGCCCAGGTCTAGGAAGGGGACCTGGAGTTTATTAAGACCTTTATGCATATTGGCCTATTTAACACATACCCACACTCAGAACTATTAAATATTTTTGTAATTATTATTATTTTTATTGTTCCTTTTCGACTGAAACCATTGAAATCCTAACTTCTGTAGTAGTGCTTTCTTCCATAAGTCACTTAACTACTCTGTACCTACTTCTCCATCTGTAAAATGTGCATCTGTGGTGGAGACTGCTTGGGTCTACCATTTTCTGATTTCTACTGTTTCTACAGACAACCTGGAGGCAACTTCCCATCACCTTGGTGGTTGTGTGTGGTTGTGTGATTAAATGAGCAGATGTGACATGCACCACTTCAAGAATGGAGCTGTAAAAATCTTCCCACAATTGTCTTATTCTTCCCTGAACTCCTAGAACCTAAACTACTGGGCCAAGATGTAAGGAGTCTGGCTGCCTTGATAACTATGGGGAAGCAAAGCTTCTGTCTCAGTTTATACCTATTTATTCATATATGATGTGAGAAATAAAAATTTATTTTATAATTCTTTATTAGAGCAGTTAGAGTACCCCACCACTTACTACACAAAGCTGTTGTACAGATTAAATGAATTCATATGAAAATGGTGTAAAAACTCTATAGTATGATATAGCCCCAAGGTATTATTATTTACAAATAATATACAGTATCTCCTTGTATCAGATTTGTGGGTCTGCTCAATATGCATGCTGTCATAGCAAAAAGGAAAGTGTACAATAGGTGGAGTCTATTGTTATTATCCTATTGTCCCTTCTGCAACTCTCATCCCTTTGTCACCCCTGTGTCAAGCATCCTTGCTCCTCCATGCCAGGTGCTTCCATTGGGCTGAATGATCCAAGTCAAAATCCTTCTTCAGATATACTTCTATCTCTACTTCAAAACAAAATTGACTTTGACAGCTAATTCCCTATCATTGGAAACTACTCAAAGGGAAGGATGCCATTTTCACCTTGGAGGTTCTTGGTCTTGGTAGGTATTCATTTAGTGCATGTTAACTGGATAAAACAGATATATATCTAGCCTCCCAAGGTGTCAGACTATCCCTCCCAGGAAACATATCTTAGTAAGGGCCTTATGGAAATATAATACCTTAACCCAAAGAGACAGTTTAAAAACCAAACTAGGCCAATGGGTAAAATGAGTAGCACATCCAAACCATGCAAGAGAATCAACTCTGTATTGTATCTTTGGGACAGCCAGCTTTGCCTATAGAGTTCCTGAAAAGTACAGACTTAATTCAAGATAAAACTTATGCTAGGAGGCAGATCCTGGGCAGAAAGAAGGAGCTGTCCAAGGTTAAAGAATGTGGAGAGAGTGTCAGAATGAAGCTGGTATTTCTTGCCTTCTAGAGTTATACTCAGACTTCTTAGCCTCACTGCTGTCCTGGCCATAACCAAGGGCTTTGGTGAATTTCCCACCCTATTCCAACATCTTGTATTTTACTACAGCATCAAGGCAAGCATTTATAAGTAGAAACTGTTTATTCATTAATTCCACAAATTTTTATTGAACAATAGCATTCTACAAAGCTATGAAATACTTAGGTACAAATGGAACAAATTATGTGCAAAATCTTAGGCTGAAAATACAAAACACTAATGAAAGAAATGAAAGATCTAAATAAATGGAGAAATATACCAGACCCATGGATTGAAAGTTTCAAAATTATTAAGATGTCAGTTTTCCCCAAATGGATCTAGAAATTAATGCAATACCAGTCAAAATCCTCATAGAATTCTTAAAAGAGAAATCTACAAGCTGATTGTAAAATTTCTACGGCAAGTTAAAGAAAATAGAGCAGCAAAGTCATTTTGAAAAAAAATAACAAAACTTGAGGACTCACATTATCTGACTTTATGATTTACCATAAAGCTACAGTCATCAAGATACCATCATATGGCAAAAGGATAGACATATAGGTCAATGGAACAAAATAAAGTCCAGAAATAGACTGACACACATACGGGCAAATGATTTTCAACAAAGGCTCAAAAGCAATTGCATGGAGAAGGACAGTCTTTTCAACATACGGTGCTAAACAACTGAACATCATAAGAAAAAGAGAATGAACCTTGACCCATACGTCAAACCACAAACAGAAATTCACTCAAAATGGATTATAGACCTACATGTAAAACTTGAAACTTCCAGAAATAAAAAGGAGAAAGTCTTTGTAATGTTGGGTTAATAATTTAGATATAAACCTAAAAGTGTAATTCATAAAAAAAAATCAGGTATCCTAAAAGAAAAAAACTAATAAATTTGGCCACCACAAGGAAAAATGTCTTCTCTTCAAAAGACAGTGTTAAGAGAATGAAAATATAAGGTTCATACTGGGAGAAATTATTTGCAAAACACATATCTGATAAAGAACTTGTAGCTAGAATGTAAAAAAGAACTCTCAACCAAAAAAAAAAGAATTAAAAATAAGCAAAATATTTGTATAGATGTTTCATTTAAAAAAAGACATGGAAGGAAAAAAAACACATGAAAAGATGCTCAATTTCATTTGTCATTAGGGAAATACAAATTAAAACCACAATAAGAAACTATTATATACCTATTAGAATTTTTTTAATGCTGTTAAAATAGCATTGACTATATTCCCTATGCCATACCTTTCATTTCCATGACTTATTCATTCCATAACTGGAAGCCTGTACCTCACACTCCCCTTCACCCATTTTGCTAATCTTCCTACCTTCCTTCCCTTTGGTAACCATTGGTTTGTTCTATGTATTTATGGGTCTGTTTCTGCTTAATTTGTTTTGTTTTTTAGAACCCATATATAAGTGAAATCATATGGTATTTCTCTCTCTCTCATTAATTTCACTTAGCATAATATCTAGGTCCATCCATGTTGTTGCAAATGGCAAGATCTCATTCTTCATGGCTGAGTAATATTCCGTTATATAGATGCCCCACATCTTTATATCCATTCATCTATCAGTGGGCACCTGGGTTGCTTCCATACCTCAGGTATTGTAAATAATGCTGTAACAAACTTAGGGGTACATATGTCCTCTCAAATTCATTTCCCATTTTCTTTGAGTAAATATCCATAGTGGAATTACTGGGTCACGTGGTATTTCTCTTAATTTTTTTTTCCAACGTGGGTCTTGAACTCACATGACCCTGAGATCAAGAGCTGAACAGAGATCAAGAGTCAGACATTTAAATGACTGAGCCACCTAGGCACTCCACCCTTTTAAGTTTTTTTTTTTTTTTTAAGATTTTATTTATATATTTGAAAGAGAGAGACACAGTGAGAGAGGGAACACAAGCAGGGGGCAGTGGGAGAGGGAGAAGCAGGCTTCCCATTGAGCAGGAGCCCGATGTGGGGCTCAATCACAGGAACCTGGGATCATGACCTGAGCTGAAGGAAGATGCTTAATGACTAAGCCACCCAGATGCCCCTCTTTTAGTTTTTTGAAGGAACCTCCACACTGTCTTCCAGAGTGGCTGAACCAGTAGAATTTTTTTTTTTAAAGATTTTATTTATTTATTTGACAGAGAGAGATCGAGATCACAAGTAGGCAGAGAGAAAGGCAGAGAGAAAGGAGGAAGCAGGCTCCCTGCTGAGCAGAGAGCCCAATGCAGGCCTCAATTCCAGGACCCTGACATCATGACCTGAGCCAAAGGCTTTAACCCACTGAGCAACCCAGGTGCCCAGATTTTTTTTTTTTTTTTAATAAAAACTGACTATAATAAGTGCTGGTCAGCATGCAGAGCAACTGATCTCTCAAACACTGCTGTTGGGAATACAAAATAGTACACTTTAAAAAAGAGTTTGGCAGCTTCTTATATAATTAAACACACATTTACCATAAGACCCAGTGATCCTACTCATAGGTTCACACAAAAGCTTATTTGTAATGTCCAAAAACTAAAAACAACCTAAAAGTTCATTAACTGGTGAAGAGATAACACAACTATGGTACACAATGGAATATATTCAGTGATAAAAAAGAATTCATATACATATAACATGACTGAAAAATGCATTATGCTAAGTGAATGCAGCTGGTCTCAAAAGGCTACATACTGCATGCTTCAGTTTATGTGACATTCTGGAAAAGGCAAAAATGTAAGAACAGAAAACCAACCAGTGGCTGCCAGGGGAAAGGGCTGACAATAAAGGGGCATCAGGGAATTCTCAGGAGTGACTGTGGCGGTGGGTAAATGCTGCATGCATTTGTTAAAACTTATAGAAATGTACACTGAAAAGAGTGAATTCTACTGTATGTAAATTATACCTCAATAAACCTAAAAACAAAATATTAAAACTAAAATTATAAACACAAATAAAAACACTAAAAACATTCGAGTAGGTACCTACTATGAAAATCCATTGTTACATTGTTAACAGAGAGAGACACAGTGTTACAGAGACAGTCACATTGTTACGAACTGCTTTGATAATAAAAATGTAGGATAATTATCACTATTTTGAAATGAGAGGTTTTTCTTAAGCAAGGTACTAGAATGGAGGATATAAATAAGGTGTAGGCATGGATTCTGCCTTCAGGTTGCCTAAGATATGGATATAAGTAATAATACAACAAGACAGAATTAGGTAAGTGTCAAAAGAGAGGCATAAATAAAATGCCATATGGGACTTCAGAGGGAGGACAGATTACTGAATGCTGGAGAAACAAGAGTTTTCTGGAAGAGACAGCATTTAGTTAGGTGCTGATGACAGGGAGTGATGATTTTATTGTAGGGGTAAACAATGTTTATCTGAAAGTTTTCTCATGCAATTTCTCTTTGATCCTCCTAACAACCCTGTGATACATGTCAGGAGGCTCTATTCATCTCAGTTTGAATTAAACAAACTAAGACTTACCGAGATCAAGTTCCCTGCCCACACTTGGTTAGCAAAGTCAAAGCTTGAATTTAGGTCTTCTGAGAGTTTGGTTCCTCTGGGTATGCTCTGCTCCACAGCATACCCTCCAGAAGAAAAGATCTGCCTTCTCATGAGAGAGAGAGAGAGAGAGAGAGAGAGAGAGAGAGAGAGAGAGAGAGAGAGAGAGCGCACGTGCTAATGGCCCATTTCTATCTTAGGATCTTTCCAAGAGAATGGGCCACTTCTAGCCATTCTGGACATCCCTACAAGGCTAACATGTTTATTCAAGTCTACTGCATATAGAATGAGAGCCAAAAGAAGGGAGATTTTCTATGGCATTTGTTTAAATTCATGGGCTAAAAGTCTCAAAATATCCTTTATGAACACTAAAAAGCAAGAGCCCTGAAAGTTACAAAGCTAATACTGACTACCTCCAATGCATGGCCATATATATTACACTAAAATTGTTTAAGATATGACCCCAGACCTTGTAGGGCAAATTTAAAAAGCTGCGCTCATTCTTGGAGGGGATCAGCTCCTAACAAGAATGAAAGCTATTGCAAGAAGCCTCCTTGTGACTTCAAGGAGCATACCTGTTCACACAGTTCACGTAGCTTAGCCATGACCAACAGAGCCCTTTCTTCATTGTTCCTTCACACATCTGGGAGTTCATCCAGCACACACCTACTTAACTCCTTGCTTTATCTTTGTGCTAACCATTGGGCTAGAGGTGATCTTTCTCTAGGGAAGAAACATACTACCAGACAGATGTATATGGCCTTGACATTGTGCTTCTATCTCCATCTTTTTTGTGCACTGCAAACTTAAAAAATAACGAGACAGTGCCACTATGCATATCAAGTTAGCTAACCAAAAATTCCCTGAATGGATACTATGTAAGTGCTCATAATGAGATGGTTCTTGTCTTAAAGTTGCTTACAAGTAATTTAAATATTTCTCTTTGGCACAACTGGAGAAACTGCTTTCTCCTTTCTGTGCTCTAGTTTTCTCACCTGGATAAGAGGGAATGAATTTCTCCAGCTGTAAAGCCGTTGTCATCAAATATTTATTGGGAGCATAGCTGGCACCAGGCGTTGGACTTACAAACACCATCATATTGAATCTACAGAGCAAAGCTGTGAGGCACTCACTCTCTTCCTCATTTTACAGAGGAGGAGACCTGGGCTTTAGAGGGATCAGTGACACACCCTAGTTCCTCAGCCAGTAAGGGACGGAGCCAGGATTCAAACCCAGGCAGTCTAGCTGGGTGCTTGACCTGAGCCCTCTACAGGAAGGAATGTGGACATCAAAGGAGCAGGGAGCTTAGATAAACCGAGTTGAAATCATCTGAGACAGATTCTTCCACAACCAGCTCAATACCAGGCAACAAAAACATCAAGAAAGGCAATAGGAAAGAAAGATGATCTATGTTGGGAGGCCAAAGAGGCCCCACAGGGTCACAGTTAATTCAACCCTGAGATTTCAGAACATGAATACGCCCAGTTTCTAGCCTTCATCAGACCCACATTTCCTCTGGGGAATCTCCAGGCACATTTCCCCCTATATCATCACAGACGTAGAGAAGACAGCGAAGCAAGGTAGGGTAACTTTCCTAGGACAAACAAGTGACAGAGTCTGAAGGAAATGGTTCACAGCTAATTCCCCAGCACCCCTCCTAAGTCCCACTCTATTTTTAGGGTCCCTCGTTAACACTGCACACATCTATCTATTTACAGAAGATTCCAATGTGTGCAACTGAAAAGGGTTTCTTGCAGAAGGTTTCCCAAAGTGCCCCAGTTTGATAACACTCATATCTGTTAAAGAGCGCGGCAAATGTTATCATTTGAAAGCACCTGGGGCAAGGGTACCCCAGTTCTGAGCACTGTAAATGGGCTACCCAGAAGCTTCCAATGACAGCACATCAGCGTCTCACCCTGTAATCAGGCTGAGCTGCTTGCAAAGTAACTGCTACCACATTCCTCTCTTAAAGAGGCTGGACTCCAAATAGCATGGCTAGGGCCAGAGGCGGCAAGAGCTGCCAAGTGCTGGCCATTTCTAGGGAGGCATGTGTGTGCAGCCAGGCCAGTGGACACATAAGCCAGGGTAGGTCATCTGAAAGGTGCAGAGAAGTGAGTGGTCATTGCTAAAATAGTCTGCAAGCAATGCCAAAAAGCTTGCCACGCCTCAATGTTCCCTAGTACATAGTGGCAATACTCCTGAAGTGAGCAAGGACTCGAGCTAGCTTCCAGAAAGAACCAGAGTGTGACCCACAAGGGATTTAGTGCCAGGAATAGTAGACTAAGGTGACTTTGATCTGGGGAAGTGAACTAGGCAATGTGGCCTAATGGTTAGGGGCATCTGGAGTGACACTGCCAGGAAGGAATCTAGACTTAGCTGCTCCCTGGTTGTGTGGCCTTAGGCCATTTATTTCAACTCTAAGCCTCCTGTTCTATACATATAAAGTGGAGTTAATAATAGTCATCACCTTACAGCACTGCTGTTTGGATGGAGTGAAATGACATAGTTTGTGCCTGGCACAGAGCGCAGCCCTGAATATGTGCGTGCCAACAGCACCCGCGCCCGGTCTCTGGCTGCTTCCACAGCTTAGAAGAATGAATTTGCAGGCCCTCTTTGTGCCTCAGTAATAAAACGGCAATTAGACCCTCTATCTGCCTATGGCACTTAAAAGCTGAGGACATGCAGAAATTGAGGGATTTTTTTTTCTAATTTAGAAAGAGAGAGAACTTGCATGTGTATAAGGGTAGGGGGATGGGATGGAGAGGCAGAGGGACTGGAGAGAAAATCTCAAGCAGACTCCATGCTCAGTGCCAAGCCCCACATGGGACTTGATCTCATAACACTGAGATCACGAGCTGATCAAGAGTTGGACACTTGGGATGCCTGAGAGGCTCAGTTGGTTAAGCGTCTGCCTTTGGCTCAAGTCATGATCCCAGAGTCCTGGGATCGAGTCCTGCATCCGGCTCCTTGCTCAGTGGGGAACCTGCTTTTCCCTCTGCCTGCCTCTCCTGTTGCTTGTGCTTGCTCTCTCTGACAAATAAATAACATCCTTAAAAAATAAGTTGGGCACTCAATGGACTGAGCCCCCCAGACACCCCAAAAGTGAGGCATTTTTTTTGAATTCTCAGAAATGTTATCCAGTGTTTACATTGTATCTACATGGGTACTGGCCATCTTACCCTTTTGGGGTATCTGTGTAGGTCCTCTAAATGTTGGATGGCAGATTTCTGAGGAAAACAAGCAGGCTATGTTTTTGCCCTTGTCAAGGCTTTCACGGTGCCAGGAGCAGGCCTGAGGAAGCAACCACCTCCCATGAACTCCCAGACATATCTGGGGAAGAGACACTCAGGGGAGGGAGGCAGAGCCATTGCACTGTGCTGCTCAAGATTTGTCATGCAACATCCCTCCCCCTTCATTCCCTCCAATGGAGTGAGCAATGTTTTTACTCCACTGGGAGGAAACAACACATCAGTGTCTGAATGTTTGCCACAATTCTTCACAACAAACAAAGCAGTAACTTCCTTACTTTTTCATTTCTACTTGGTCACAGTCTCATCACAAGTTCTAGCTTCTCATTTTGGAGCAAAGGGATGGGAGTGACTTTCTGCTGAGAGTTAGTATAGACTTCAGGCTTGTTTCCATGGCTGCCTTCTCTGGGTGAAGGTGCTCAGCTGTCAAGCCAACCTGAGGAGCTGGGCTCTGAGAGAAGAGGAGGGGTGCACTGAGGGGAATGCTGCCTGACTGGTCTTGGCAGCTCGCCCTCCACAGTCAGTGGCAGGCTTAGAGAATAGCAACATTGACCTTCTTTTCTTGACATACACTCAGGTGCCTTAACCCAAACCACTCCACCACCACTGCTAGCCTCCCATCTCAGAATGGAGTGGTTTAACCTAGGTGAGTGCACTATTAATTAGGTTTATTTCCTTTCAGCCAATCTACTATGTTTTATTGGATTATTTTGAATTAGATAAGTGACATCTGCTCAGTCTTTAGAAGATCTCAACAAAACAGGTTGCTGTGGAGATACAACAATAGTAGAGTGTACCTATCCTCAAAACAGTGCATCCAAACTGATCAGAGACTCCTCATGTCAGCCAATGGCTGTGCCCACAAAGAGTCCCATTGCAAACATCACAGGCTAGAAAAACCAACTTTCCTTGATTTCTACAGAGTCCCTTGATCACCAGAGAATGAATGCTCTCAGTTGTGAACTGTCCACAGCTATTCTCATCACACCCTTTCCCTGCATTCCAGGCAGCCAAACCACTGGATACTCACATGTGAAGGGATCAGGTCCCAACACACAACATACATTATTGTATCTTCAACAATAGACATTTATAGAATGTCATCACAGAAAACAGCGACAATAACAACAGTAGTAATTGTATTTGTGAGGACTTAGTAGATGGGAGGCTCTCTGCTACATGCCTGGTACACAGAGCTCATTTCATTCTTAATAGACTCCTATGAGTGAGTTTCACTTTCTTCATCTTATAACTGGAGAAACTAAAGCTTAAAGAGGTTCAGGAACTTGCCCCAGGCCACAGAACCATGAGAAGCAAAGCGTGAAGTGTGACCTCCACATGCCTGCCACGAGTCCGACTGCACAACTCTTGGATGAACTGCTGCTAGTGATAAATTTCAACTTTCTTAACAGTCCACTAATTCACATTGATATCTAGCAGGGCTTCAATTAAAAAGACACATGAAGATGCTAGGATTCCCCAGATGCACCTCCTGTTTCTAAAAGTCAGGTTTACTCTTCTCCCATTCCCCATCTTATTTCTTCCAAATACAGCCAACCACATCCAAAATATATTCAACCTCTGTTCCAGGGATCTCACCTAATCTAAGACATTGGTGGTTAGAAAGCCATCTGGCTCCTGTGTTCCCTTTGTGAACACAGCATGCCACTTCAGAATGGAGAAGCAGCTGCTGTTCCTAACAGGTCTGAGCATTTCAGGTCACTAACCCACCCAGAAATAAGACCTGCAAGTCCCAAGTCCTTGAACTCTTGCTCTCACTACATATAATAACACTGCCTTGTCAAAGAGAGAGATGGATGGCTAGACATACATGGAAAACAAGCAACACACTGGAAAAATGAGAGATCCAAAGTAATCCATAAGCCAGCCAGCCCAGGGCTGCCTATGTGAAAGAAACCTGTGAGCCCCCACCCATTATCTGGGCTTGGCAGAACTGGCCCGCTCCCCTCACTTATCTCTTTTGGGGCCCTACACAGTTTGCTACACCTACTGCATGTAGACAGCCTTATCAGAAAAGAGCCACCTACCAAGTGTCTGCCTTTGAACAGAAGTAGATGTTGAGCCTGCCAAATGGTAACTCAGTACAGGCTTCTTGGTGTATGTAATACAAATGCACACACGAAGCTAATGAACATGGCACAGCCACAGACTGCAGGACCAAGCGGATGTGTCTTTGGGAACTGCCCACCTACTCACAAGCTGTCAATGTGAGTCCTTCAACTAAAACACCTGCCACTCCCCTCCTCTCTGTCAACTAGAAATTCAAGAGAACAAAAGTTGCTGCTCTGCGAATAATTTGCATTCATTCATTCCACAAATATTTTCCTAGCACTGTGCTTTGTTCTTTAAATTTTAACCAAACTGTAGGATTCTGGAGATGAAAAGATTGTGACACTAGGCTTAGGAGGCAGCCGGATCACCCATCTTCCAGACTTACCAATATGTAACAGCCTTTGATGGCACAAATTTATCATTCTTGTAGAGATCAGAGCTTACCATCCATGTATCTAACCTGGTGAAATGATCACTGGATGATCAGCAATAGGTTTATCTACTGTCTTCATTTTTGAGCCAAATTATTTTTTACTCTTTTTAAAGCTTATCATTTTGATATGTATTTTTAACATTTTTTAAAGTAATCTCTACACCCAACATGGGGCTTGAACTTACAGCCCCAAGATCAAGTCATACGTTCCACAGATTGAGCCAGCCAGGTGTCCCTCATATTGGTTTTTATCGTGCGTATGTTGTTAAATATGTTTTGCGGTTGGGTATTTTGGACCAATATTGATTTCTAAAAAAATACACTCTGCATTTTATGTATAAAATAGGTAGACCATGGAGTTGAGATAAAATTTTTAATGGATTCGTGTTTCTTAAAATATTGAAAACCACCACTGTAAAGCAATGTTGCAACCTAAACAGCCTAACGCATCTAGTGAAATAGGAGATGCTATGTTTCTGTATCACCTGCTGTGATCAGAATGAAAGTAGAGAACTGTTACTTGGACTTGTGGTAAGTAACTTGATTATAATGCAGGATGACTGGAATTCCCTTCTCCCTACACAGAGAAGCCTGAGCTCAACAAGAGAACAAAGCCTACATGGTAATTAAAAACCCTGCCCCAGAAGTGGAGTGGAGAATGGACTTCATTCTCCTTAAGCCATTGGAAACATCAGAAAACACGGGGGGAGGGGGGGGAGGAGAAGGAGTTGTAAGGATCCTCAAAAAGCTGGTGTATATACAACAAAGGTCATGTGTATAAGGGTCAGCAGACCTCATACTCTGCAGAGCATGTTTGGCTAAAGGGGTCCACGTGATGCACAGCTGCAGAAAGC